>APFE030120726.1:9463-30587 GCA_000404065.3 Pinus taeda
ATTATTAAAAAAAGAAACATTATCGTTCGTCTGGCTGCTTATGCTAGCGCAGCCGTAGGCGGAGTGTCTGCATGCAGGCCCTTCACCCAGAGCCATACCACAATCACCTGTCACCTGGGATCGCGCCACAATCACCCCTCCACCCGTAGTGGCACGTCAATCGCCCCTCCGCCTGCCTGCCCACCTACCCATGGGGGCATAGCCTTATGCAAAGGGTCTAAAAAAGTACACCCCCAATTTTGGCATAAAAAAAGAAAAAAGAAAAAAAAAATTGAGCAAAAAATGCATCTTAAAGATGCATCCTAAAAAATAAAAAAAATAAAATAAAATTGAGCAAAATGCATCCTAAAATTATTAGGATGCACCCTGGGCGGAGGCTATACGCAGACTCTCTGCCAGGGCATGCCACAATGGGTGGTCAGTCGGACATATTTTTTATAAAATTGTTTAAAAAAAAATTCAAACTTTTTTAATAATTAAAAAAAATTGTTAAATATTCGGATTAAAATTTTTTAATAATTTTTATAATAATATAATAATTTAATAAATTAAAAAAATGTTTAAAATTTTTTTATAAAATTTTAATAATTTTTTAAAAACAAAAAACAAACCAAAGCATTTTTTTTTTTTGAAACCATTTTTAAATTTTCATTATTTAGTTTATTTATGTTGTTTTTTAAATCTAGTTCTTTTTTATTTTATTTTTATTTTTATTTTTTCTAGTCTTGTTTATATATATATATTTATTTATATTATAATAATTTAAAATTTAAAAACAAATATTATTATTTGATACATAAAAAAAAATAAAAATTTTAAAGTGTCAAAAATATGCTCTCAAAAAAAAAGTGTATTTTGCATCACCACTTTTCAAAATCAAATCACATTTTTACTAACCCTACGAACCAGGTAATCGTATTGGTTATTTAAAGTGTCAAAAACTATGCTCTAAAAAAATATGTGTGTTTTGCATCACCCCTTTTCAAAATCAGGTCAATTTTTTTGCTATCTCTACGAAATGGGTAACAGCATTAGTTCCCATTTTAAAGTTTACATTGTTCAAAGCCCCTTAGTTTGTTAGAAGTTTACTTCCACAGAAGCTTTAATTCGAATAGAAGTTAAATTGTTTTATGACTTGCCCGTGGTTTGTAGACCATGGTATTGTAATGAAAGATGCTATAAAAAGGAGTCATAGAGAGTCATAGGGGATATCTAAGATTGTATGAGAAGTGATCTAATTCAGAAGAGTTTGCTTTCTGTACTTAGGTGAAAGGGAAGGCTCCTTCTAGTGTGTGCACAGAAACCCTAGTAACTCCGCAGTAGGGTGCGTGAGTAAGGAGTCTATAATGGAAGATCTAAACATAATAGAGACTATTTTGGAGCAATATCTGTGCACCTGTGCATTTATGTTTACTTCTAAATTTGTTGTGCATTCACTTTATTTACTGCAATTTATTATGAAACATGTTTAATAGATGAACGAAAGTGATAGACATGGTTAATCACATGAAGTTATGAATGTTTAGAACACTTAGCAAAGAGTTTAGATCTGTTATCTGTAAGTTACTATGAATTATGATTTCAACAGTTAGTGTTCATGAAGATTGGTACATAGCCTTAGGAGTAACAGAAGCACATCACATAGACCTCTGGATGCTAGAACCTAGTTCTTTCATCCCCCAATACTACCTCACGTGATACTGCAGCCTGCGCTATGCAGGTTGTTGCTGAAAGGGCTGGTAGTGTAGGATTTTGTTGGTTGGCAAAGCTAACTCCGAACCTGGGCCCAAATCCCCTCAAACCAACAAATGGTTCTATTGTTGGGACCGAGATCTATTTGAGGAATATGTGATGTCGAATCAATGGTTCCCAACTAAGAAGGAGATCAAGAAGTGGATAGATCGAAAGCTGCACAAATTTGCAACCCGAGAAAATAGGAATCTGCTCCTGTCGAAGGAAGAGTGGTTGAATAGATACCTATATACAGACGAACATGAAATTTTCTTCTACTGTTTTCCATGTGAACTATATGAATGGTTGTCTAAATTGGTGGACAATCAAGGTACATGGAAATTGGATAACCCTATTGTGTGGACTCCAGAGTTGGTGAGGTGCCTGGAAACTTCATAAAAAAAGATTGCGAGGGTTGTCGATTACTGGATCGATAGCATTTTGGTTGGATTCATTACCGAGTTTTTGATTGATAAATTTGCCAGTTATAGTGAAGTCGAATGCCGGTTTTTCAAAGGCCCAAGAGGTGAGGATCTGATGTTCGTGAAAAATTGGATTAAAATTCTATTGTGTTAGAAAAGAGTTATACCATTGAATTAATGTTTAGAAGATACTTGACGGGAGCTATGCAAAGTGGAAATACATTTAGAAGAAATCTAGATTTAGGTGGTGAGTACAGTCCTCTGTTGGGAGCATCTGATAGTGATAAAGAAATTAGTATTCTGAAAACGCCTCAAGTTACACTACAAACGGTAAATTAGGGTATCGCGGGAATACCACATCCATCCACTCCAACTCCGCCATCACCTCCGCCTCACACACATACACCTCCACCTCAGCCGCCACCTCCACCTCCACTATTTAACATGGTGAACGTTATTAAGATGACCATATTCAAGGGTCTGGGGATAGAAGACCTTGAACAGTTTTGGTTTGTAGCAGATGTCGTGTGGAAATCACAGTAGATTATAGATGATGGCCTTAAGAAAGCACAGTTGGTCACAACATTGCAAGATAGAACGCTGAGCTGGTATATTAAGTATTGTTCGACTCATCCAAATTTAACGCTCAAAGAAGTGAAGGAACTGTTAAATAATGAATTCATGAAGCCTAAGTCGCAAGCCCAGTCAGTAACAGAGGTCAAAGAGATCCAACAGAAGGTGAATGAGTCCACGTGGGACTTTGATCAGAGGTTGAAATGTTTGCTGCAACATGCTAATATGTAGATCATGGATGACCAACACAAAGACTGGTATATTACTTCGCTACTACCTCATTTGAGATTTCCACTGTCGCAACAGAAGATTGGAAACCTATTCAGGACACGATTTTGGGAGTACAGCAGATCTAGTCACAGTTGGCTAGCCTGCATATGGAGTTGCAGAGCTTCAAAAAGGGAAAGAAGTCTAGAATGAGGTCTGCATAGAAGTATGGCATTTGAAATACAAGGGCGATGGTCATGACAAGGACCATTTCCTGATGTATCAGAATTATCTTTTTGGGGTAGGTTTTGTCCCCCTAAAGCCAGAAAACACCTCTCAACCAAGTACAAGAGTGATACCTTGGTGTGTTATTTGTCAAATTATAAAAAAACATACGATGGACAAGTCATTTGCTACAGAAGTTTGTGCAAACTCCCTAATAGTTGTTTTTTAATTTCTATAAGTTTGTGGGTCATGCCGAGCATAATTGCCAAAGTTATGAATTGATAATGGATGGAACACCTACATATAGAGTACAGATGGAGGCCTATCCTCAAGATAAAGGTGCAACTATAGTGTGTGGAGGATTTTAGGGACGAGGAAGAAGATGAGGAGGAGGAGCCGGAAGAGGTCGTGGCCAGATCATTTGTTACAATTGTGGAGAACCATGTCACTTTGTGTGAGATTGTCAGAATCTAATGCACCCTTCATGTCAATATTGTTGGCAGTTTGATCTATGAACAATCTGGAAGATGCAAGAAAATAAGACCCATAATCGACATCCTACTCAGAACATCTAGATGATGAGATCAAAACTATGCAAAGATGGTCCTAGTGTTAATATCGTCATGCAAAGTGGCATAGCTACTGGGGAGGATAAAGGGAAACAACCAGAGGAAAGTGTATGGGTTCACAATGCTACTAACAAGGAGGTTGGATTCAATGTGAATAAATTAAAGGAAACATTTATGGAAGAAAAAAGGAGCTTTGTGAATGCAGGAGCTTCTACATCAAGGACTCAAAGTGCATACATGGATAAACCTGAAGGAGTCAACACCGCGTAAGAAACAGATCCATCTGTGCTAGCATCTTTCTTATAAACCTACATGAAGATCCTGAGGGACCAAAAAGCAATAGAGGGATTGTAATATTTGATAGATAATTGCACTGGTAAGAATAAGCCACTGCCGAAACAATGCACAGTACATAAGGTGGACAAAAGGTAAGAAAAGGATTGGTCATGAAATGACATTGACTGCCCCAATAGGAGAATTCAAAATGGATGAGGTATTCGTTGATTTGGGGTTTGACACAAATGCTTTGTCGAAGAAAACCTAGGAAACAATGGGAAGACCAATGCTACAGTGGTCCCTGATCCAGCTAAGAATGGTGAATCAACAAAAGATTACTCTTATGGGGTGCCTACATGGGGTGGCTGTGGATATTTAAGGGGCACGCGCCATAGCCAGTTTTGAAGTGATCAAAATATTGGACGATGATAACTCGTACCCAGTGCTACTTGGAATTGATTGGGAATTTGATATGAATGCATTCATGAACCTTAAGAAGCGCAGTATGACATTTGAAAAGAAGGAAATAAGGGTTATTGTTCCATTGGATCCAGCTGAGGGTGCGCAATAGACTGAACCAGTCTGTGATTATTATGAGGAGGAGAATATTGAAAAAATCTATAAGCTTACTGTGCAGGATGAATATTGGATCAACCCTATGACAGATGGGAAAATTACTTGGGAGAATGAAAGCTCCTGCAATTCAGATTCAGATGAGGAGCTCAAACATTGGAAAAATAGGTTACATGAGGTATCGTTGCTACGACACAATAGGCTTACTAAGTCACTCTGATGTATATCCAATGAGGTACAAAACTTATGGAATTATGATGGTTTAGAAGATGTCAATTTATTTATGGATAAATTTGAAACCGATGTACCAGAATGTTGTGCTATACAACAACCCCCCATTTCATAAAATTTTACTTTCAAAACTATAATATGAAATGGGTCCCTTTTAGATTAAATTGGTATCAACTTATCATTCCTCAAAAGGTTTGGAAGCAAACAAAACATTATAAAACCTATTGAGTCAACATATAATCGGTCTTATAATAAGATACGAATAATTCTTTATTATTACGATAAAGCGATCACATATCGCAATAACAAAGGATGCATAACAAAAGGCCCATTGGTTTTCCCTGATGTGACAGCCGCGAATAACTATCAGATATCGGGAAAATAAGCAATCATAACAAAAGGCCCATCTCTTTGCTCTGATGCAATATCGCTATCGGCGATCGGGGAGTGCAATATGCATGCAACAAAAATCCCTCTCCTAAAAATCTCCCAATGCGAATTAGCGATATCGCTATCGGAGATCGGGGATTCCGCAATGACATAAATGAAACTACTCAAGCATTCTTCCGATCCCCGATTGCGATAAAGCTAAGCACGACTTTCAAAAATGATTGATAAGGCTTGGGTATATTGTCTTAAATTATTATTAAAAGCCTTTCTCTTCTCGATAGTGATTCACTTGCGCCCAACCGCCAAAAAATCAAAGCCATGCTTAAATGAACTATTCGGCGAATAAAGGATATGATGAGCATTTAAATGATTGACAGGTTTAAACGGCTAATTAATGGAGCAGTTATGTCAAAATCTCTTCAGAGATTGTATCTGCGGGAGTCTTATGTTAAATCCTCCATTATTCATTGATTGATATAACTCTTTCATACTTGGTTGCACCACCTATTCTTTGCATTACGTTCATTTTATCTCCTGTGTAGAGCTCCTCCAAAGCAGCGAATTTAGGCCAAATGCGGAAGAAGTCTAATAAATTTGGAACAGCTTCAGCTTCCGCAGTAATAGGACAACATACTGCCGATCCAGGACCAAGTAAAAAAGGATTAATCTCAGACACCACATATCTTGGTCTCGGTAATACTACTTGGTAGAGCATCTACAATCTGGTTGAGGCTGAAGAACCTTAGGAAACATTGGTACAAGCTACAGCAGGCTCGAACCAGAAGTCTGAGGCTACCCTAAAGGATTTGGCCAATTCTTACCTACATAGGATAGCGGCTTGAGAGAAAATTCTTCCATACACAGATGTGGTAAGATGGGCAGTTGAGGAAATTCCAATTACAAACAGAACATTCTGCACTATTGATGGGAGAGTATTCGGTTCATTTCAGCCTAATGATTTGAGACAAATGTACCATTTCCTCGAACCAGGGAAGAAGTATAACAAAGCATTTCTAGAGAAGTTCAGAGATGAAAATGAAACTAAATCAGCACCTATACAGGAATGGAGACAGAACACAGCGAAACACAAGCATGAGTCCTCGGGTAAGTACTTTGTCGATTCCTTGTGTTCTCCTTATTGTTATGTTGGAGTGATGATGTGTAGGATTTGGGGTTTGCATGACTCCTCAAAATTTTCCATAGAGATGGTACCTTTAATGGAAGCAGCATGCAAAAGTGAAATAATGGATTGGGGGAATATATTATCTGATAAGTTAGCAACAGCTATTCTTGAGTTCAGAAACAAATCCCGCGTTACTGATAGATTCATTCCTCCATTTTACTTTAGTGCCTACATCTTAGACACTCTGTTTTAATTTTGAATTTCCTATGCTAGGGTGGAGATGGACTCCACAAGACCCATTGCCCATTCGTATCTATCACCAGAAGTTATGGAAAGCCCATTATAAACACTTCCTATATCAAGTTTTCAATGGATTTATGTTACCCATTTACTATGAAATTTTTGATAAACCTGCTCCTAAGATTTCCTCTCAAGCAGATATTGACTTGATAGCCTTAGGAACCTGGTTTGAAGAAGAAAAAATTACATATGTAAGAGTTTTCGGCAGTCAAGCCAAGCCTCATGTCCTCCCCTTGTATATACCCGACAAACTATTGGCTCAAGAGATAGCATATCAGCCTACATCTGCAGGAGCTACAGAGACTCTGAGGAATTCAAAGAAGCAAGTCTGACCTCCTTTTCCTCTAAGGTGTGGCGTCTACTCTCTGCATGACTACAATCATGTAGAGAAAGAAGCAGAAAAGATTAATATATTGAATCTCACCACTCTTCCTAACAGACGATTTGATCCAAACAAAGTCGTCTATAATGTTCTAGAACAGGCAAAACTCACTAAAATTGAACATAAAGAAGATGATTCTGATGACCTATTCTCCTCAGCCGAGTCGTTATTTGAGGTTCAAGCGATAGTTAAAATGAGATACCATGACAACGGGTTAGTCGAATTTAACAAACTTAGAGAGCAGAGGTTGCAAACTCTGCCTCTAGATTTGTTAGCCATTGCCCCGATGACACAGTCAAGTGAGCCTGAAAAACAACTTACTAATGAACCTCTTGCTACATCAGAAATTTTTGAAGAATTCCAAATAAGAGAGCAGGAGGAACTCCAAAGGAAAGAACAAGAGGAAGCGCAGAGGAAAGAATAAGAGAGAATACATGAGGAGGAACAGAAAAGGCAACAGGAGCAGAGTAGTAAGGATGTGAATGTCGATACCCAAATTGACCTGAGATTGCTCCAGGAATGGCAGCAATTCGATTCAATCATAAGAAATCTTGAAAGCCCAAGAGATGTCGATATATCCAAAGCGGCTGATACACAGGATACAACATCAAAAGAGATTCCAAACAAAGGAACCAGCGGTCTACCCCCTACTACAGAATTAGAAATAATTCCCAAGGATCCTTCGGATCAAATCATTTTGCAAGTGGAAGATATACCTCCATTGGATGTCTTTTATAGCCCAAAGCATAGGGCCATAGTAAAGCGATAGTGGAAAACGAGAAGGATTGATCAACCTTCCCTGTTCCCTGAACAAACAGTGACAGCCAACGTAGTTTGGAATGAGGAGTTCGATCCTTCCGATGACCTAACAAAGTTGTCCCAATATGGTGGAGCCTATTCGATGGCCATCATGGACAAGGCATCGAAAGTGAGCAATTTGTTAAAAGAAAAAGACCAGGTGATCTCTTCGTTACAAGCACAGCTATCGGAGGCACAGCAGAAAGCAGAACAATTACAACAACAATTGTCCACACAGCAACAGTTAAATAATCAACTGAACAAGTAGTTGCATGAAGAGAAATAGAAGATAGATTCGAGTGCCATTCAAAGGCAGAACGAACTATTGAAGACATTAGCAAAATTGAAGACAATGAATGAATAGATGGTAAAGACAAAAGATGAGCAAATTGCTCAATTATCAGGTCAAATAGAGAAGTTCAAGAGTCTTCCGTAGCCTACCAATTTCAGAGTAGAAGCACTACAGATTAATAAGGCACTGGTAACACAAATAAGATTATTGTGTCATAAAATTACTCAAGTTGAACCCCTGTGTGACATAACAACATCAATAATAGATAAATCAGTCGATGCTAGATAGGACTTAGAGTAGGCCGATGAGACCTTAACGGATTTTCTTACTTGGTAGGACACTAATGAGGGACAGGCAGTGAATTTGCCTAAAATCTTAGAATCCCATAAATAAATTCTATTCATGGAGTGGGAGTCCCAATTGATGAAGGCAAATAGAGCAGTTTCTAGATGCAAATTATCCACAAATAATTTGATTGAATTGATTAACAATACTCTCTATTTATCTAACATGATCTCTCAATGTACACCAGGTAAATTACTATTGGCCAAAACATTGGAGCAATCATGTTATCAAGAGCTGGAAAAGAATGGGAGATTGATCACAGGGATAAAAATTTTAACTTGGGACACCTATTGGTTGTTCCTAGTAAAACCATACAGCCAGAGAGCTTCCCTCAAGTGCCTAACAGATGAAATCGGGTGTATCATTCCCGATATACATGATGCCACCTATTCTGCTCAAATCAATTCTCGTCTCAGCCGCCCTCAAGAAGTGGAACTGATGCTAGCAATATGCCAACTCAGCTCGAAAGGCAAATAGCCAGAGTGATGAATCATGCTGCCGACTACCAGATTGCTATGGGGGAGATATTCAAGATCAAGTTATACCAATTTAGTAACATTTTAATTTTGTAGTTAGTTAGTTTAATTTAGTATTTATAGACCCTTTCATGTATTTAGAAAGGGTCGTAAGTTTTTGTATATGAATTAAACCTGAAGTTGCATTACTGTACTTCAGGCATATTCTTTTATAAAGACTGGGCCAATTATTCCAATTTTGATAACGAAGCTTTTATGTGGATGTGAACTACTGCCTTTATTTAAAATTATTTTTGAGTTGAAAGAAGGAATTCGAATTGCGA
Source organism: Pinus taeda (assembly GCA_000404065.3). NCBI lineage: Eukaryota > Viridiplantae > Streptophyta > Pinopsida > Pinales > Pinaceae > Pinus > Pinus taeda. Next base: position 18,700 of record APFE030120726.1, read on the forward strand.
TTGATGATGGGAATGATTTACAGCTCATATGGTACTATTATCTATGTCTAAATTCATTCTTTTTATGTGAATTGTTATTTGATCATTCTTGCTATTATTGAATATATGCATGTGTTTTAACAACATTCTTTATGCTTTCCACTATTGGATGTTTACAACTTGCTTTTCTTCTAATCATACATATATCAGTAATATAAAAAGAGAAGTGTAACAATGTTTTATTAATTACTTTGTTTAACTATTTCAACAAAGAAAATATTATTTAAATGAATGTCTATGTTTATTGAATAGTGTCATCTATATGCCTATTGATGAACAGAGATCATCAAACGTTGCACTTAAGAATAGAAGCTTCTCGGGATAGAATAATCATTTGTGTTTTCGCTTATATATTAAGGCATCCATTCATTATCACTTATTAGAAAACCAGTCACTCATCCATCCATTTTTATTCATTACTAGGAAACTGGTCCCATTATACCCAGTCAGAGCCACCATCCCAAACGGAAAAGGAGTTGTATTAAGGTCTGGACTGGATGGTTACCCCCGATGTTAATGCAACGATTTTCAGGGCCTCAACATTTTTGGTGCTAGAAGGAGGGCCATCAACTATGAATGGCAAGTAAATCAAAATCTATAGACCATTCTCATAGTAAATCACCCTCCACCTCACCTCGAACCTCCTGTTTGCATTTTAAACACCAGTGTCCAAACAAGAAGAAGAGGGATCAACTATCATTGCTCAACCCCATCATACTTCAGAACGTTTAAGTCCGGAGTCCCCTGAAGTTCAATCTCTCATCTAGAAACTTCAAGGCTTTTCCATATCACCTCAGAGATCTGAAGCATCCCAAGGTAGTGAGACTTGACAATTCCATCTTCCTCACCCTCTCACCAGGCTTCAAAGCAGAAAACTTGGCATTGAACCTACCGAGTTTCCTTTACCACAAAGGAAAAAGGCTAAAAAGAACACTGAAGGATCTGGCAGTGAGACCTTTTCTCCATTATCTTCCATCTCATACTCTCCAGTGCGAAGTCAAGCATCTAATCCCCCATTACATATCGTTGTTCACCAAGGATCACCAACTTCAACATCACAATCTATTCAGTCTTCAATACCAAATCCTCCCCAAACACCTGGAGCTCCATCGGGAATCGTTGGTACTCCCAAGATGGCTCAGAATCCATGGAACAGTCCTGGTACAGGGGCTATGCCTGCATCATTACATCCAATACCTGATTATCCTGAGAAGTGGTTACCAAAATTTAATCCAGATGCTGGAACATTCGTTGAGGAACACATAAACAATTTCATGTTGTCAGTTAATCTAAAAGGAGTAATAGAAGAAGATGTTGTACTTAGGCTTTTCCCTTACACTTTACAAGGATCAGCTGGGTCTTGGTATTTTTCCTTACCCTCTGGATCCATTACTAGCTGGAATACCTTTCATGAGTAGTTTCTTACCAAATATGGCGATGATAGATCCTTGGCGACACTAATTAATGATCTTTCAAACCTAAGGATTGAATCTAGAGAACCGATCAAGGATTTTAACTCTCAATTCAATAAGCTCTTGAATAAAATCCCTACCGATTCCAAGCCAAGTGAGCAAATTAGAAGTGAGTGGTACATCATAGCCTTACCTTCAAATATAGCCATTTTTGTAGATAGGGCTAGGAAACCAACTTTAGCCAAAAACATGAAAGAAGCCCTCGCTGTGGAAAAACACATTATCGCCTTGGAAAAGAAAGTTGCTCTCAAAGATAGGAAATCCAAAAGCGTTTCTTTTAAGGATGATTCAAAGAAGAAACCCCTAAGGATCCATAGGATATGGAGGGTCTACAAAAGGTCCTCAAAACAATGTCAAATGAAATGGTTGAAATTAAAAAGCAAGTAGCAGAAACTTCAACAAAGAAACCATGTAGGAATTTTAAGAAACTTGAGTCAAAACCACCAAATGTTATATCTAATCCAGATTCAGATCCTGAAGAAGAAGAAGAAGATGAAACAATTTCACCATCTGATGAATTCGAAGAAGAGGAAGTTGTTGAATGCCATGGAATGTGGGACTTCATATTACCTAACTCCGATACAGAAAATGAACAAGAAGATTTTCCTGTGACTACTAGGAGTAAAGGTGCCCCTGAACCTGTCCAGGCAAGTTCAAAGAAAAGGAGTGCAGGTACTACTACTACAAAGGAAAAGGTACCCACAAAGAAGCCGGTTGCAATAGTACCTCAAAACCAACCATCATCCTCAAATATATCTTCAACATCTAAAACGTTGGTAGTATCAGATTCAATGGATTACAATATTGTTGATAATATGAAGAAGACTAAGGCAAACATCACCATGTTTGAACTTAGAAAACTAAAGCATCGACAGAAATTGCTTCTTAAGGAACTAAATGCAGTTCCTTCTTCACCTCTTCCTAGTGCTAAAGCTGCAAATGATTCAGGACAACCACCTTCTAGTAGATTTGAAGCTACTGATACGATTCTAATTGGAGACAGATCAAATTCCCATACCCCCCCTTTCCTCTTAACCTACGAAATCTATAATCAAAATCTACACAATTGTTTGATTGACTCAGGGGCATCCTCTAATATAATGCCAGCTTTAGTTTGTTCCAAACTAAACATTGAGCCCAAAAAGTCTTCAATTCACATTGTGCAGTTAGATAGAACCAAAGAGTAGGTCTTAGGGGAAATCAACTCTGTGACTATCAGGTTATCGGCTGATCCACGAGTAGTTCAAAGAATTGATATCTTAATCGTTGATATACCCGAGTTTTATGGTTTAATCCTGAGTAGCGATTGGTCTGAGAAGCTCCATGGGTATATTTCTACCGATTGGTCCCATATGTGGCTACCCTACAAGGGAAAGCCAAATCAAATAAAAATCAATCAGGAAAAACATATGACCCATACTGTCACAGAATTTGAATAGGAGAATCAACCAATAGCATTTAACAATAATATTTTGGGGAATTACTCTTCTGAATCATTCTTTGGCAATTATATTTCCCAATCATCTTTTTCTCGGTAAAAAATTTCACATCCCAAATTGAAAATTTCTCACAAACCGATAGATCAAGATGTGTTAATGTTGCTAAGAACACTGTAAATAAAATTGTTGATAATTCTTTATCTTGGTCTTTATATTTTGACGGATCTAAATCCAGTGGAGGATTAGGAGTAGGGTGTATTTTAGTTAGCCCCGAGGGAGAAAAAAACGATGTTGTCTTGTAGGTTGGAATTTGAATGCACAAATAATACAGCTAAGTATGAGACCTTAGTTCAAGGACTATATAAAGCGATTAGCCTTAAAGTTCAATATTTGAAAGTGTTTGGTGATTCAGAGATTGTCATAAAACAAGTCAGAAATACAATTCATTTTCTCTCTAGTCACCTCAAGCACTATCAGTCTTTAGTCTAGGAACTTATATCTCATTTTTTAGCATTCAATATTTCACCTATTCCCAGATCCGAGAATGCACCAGCTGACTTGTTAGCCAATGTTGCTTCTAAGCTCCTACCTTCCGAATATTATAGCCCAGATAGATTTTTAGTGGAGTTAATTTTTAGACCATCGATTCCTGACAATGTCACCAATTGGCGAGTGTTCAATCACGATGAAGACATCTTACATTTCTTAACTTCTGACAAGTCCTAAAATGATCAGATCATTGATGAAAGCGATCATGATCTTTAGATGAAAGAAAATCACGAGGAAAACTCAATACCGAAACCTATGGTTAAACTTGAGGATCTCTACGATATTAAAGACAGGTTTAAACAGGTAACCAATTCAAAACTCCAAAGTTCCACCTTAAGATTTGAATTGATAAACCTAGGTACTGAGCAAAACCCTCAAAACATCAATTTGGGATTAGGACTTTCTGTGGAAGAAAGGATAGCATTCATTAGATTATTAAGAAAAAATAAACATGTCTTCGCTTGGAAATATGATGATTTAAAAACATATGATACATCAATCATCCAACATACCATTCCAATTCTTTCTGAACAAAAACCAGTTCAACAAAAGTTGAGGAAAATACATCCGGACTTAGAGAGTCAGATAAAATCAGAACTCAATAAACTCTTGAAAGCTAAGATTATTTTTCCTGTTCGGCACTCAAACTGGGTTTCCAATATGGTGCCTGTTAGGAAGAAAAATGGCAACATCAGGATTTGTATAGATTTCAGAAATCTAAATAAGGCAAGCTAAAAAGATAATTTCCCATTACCTACCATGGAGCAGATACTCCATTCAATAGAAGGTTCTGAGCTATTGTCCTTTTCAGATGGTTTTTCAGGATATAACCAAATTTTGGTCCATCCTGATGACAAACTCAAAACTACCTTCAGAACAAAATGGGGAACTTACACTTATCAGAAAATGCCTTTTGGACTTATTAACACAGGAGCTACATTCCAAAGAGCAATGGATATAGCCTTCAAAGGATTTATCAACAAAACAGTAGTTGTCTATTTAGATGATATTATTGTATTTTCCAAGAAGAGATCCAATCATTTACATGATTTGAATCAAATCTTTGAACGCTGCAGAAGGTATGGTATTTCACTCAATCCTAAAAAATCCTTCTTTGGTCTTAATCAAGGAAAGCTCTTGGGCTTTATCATTTTCAAAGATGGTATTTATATTGATCCTGATAGGATTAAATAGATTTATGAAATTCCATTTCCTCATAACAAAAAATCCATGCAGTCATTTTTAGGTCAAATTAACTTTGTCAAAAGATTTGTTCCCGATTTTTCCCACATCATTTTACCATTACAAACTATGATTAAGAAAAATTCAGTGCTTAGATGGGGATCTGTAGAAAAGGAAGCATTTGATTCAATCAAACAATCAATAATTAATGCCCCCACTTTACACACTCCTAATTTTTCTAATCATTTCATATTGTATACTATCGCGTCCGATTCATCTTATGCAGCAGTACTCACTCAGATTAATGATCACAACTTGGAAGCACCAATTTCATTTTTTAGTTCAAATCTTTAGGGTGCAGAACTAAATTATTCCGAAGTTGAAAAAAAAGCCTTTGTTGTGTACAAAGTTGTCAAACATTACATACCCTTCCTTTTAAAAGCCCATACAAAAGTTATAGTTCCTTTTTCTACAGTAAGACAATTACTGATCCAAAGGGAATTAAGTGAAAAAAGGGAAAATTGGGTTACAACACTTCAAGAATATGGCTTGGAAATCAAGCCAGCAAATACTATTAGAGGCCAAGGTTTTTGCAGGTTATTAGAAAGAGCATCCAACATTCAAGAATCAGGTGATACAGAACATATTAAAGAAATCAACCAGATAAGTATCACTAATTCTGAATCTCAATATGCAAACTTGATCTTTTATTTGAAAAATGGATATGCACCTCCTAATATTTCTTATAAAAACAAACGGGCCATTAGATTAAAGGAAAAAAACTTCATAATCATTGATGATGTACTTTTTAGGCAAAATTATGATTCAATTTTATTAAGATGCCTAGAAAAACCTGGAGCACAAAAGGTTTTGTAGGAGCTACATGATGGACCAGCAGGAGGACATTTTGGAGCTGACATAATAGCCCACAAAATCATTCATGTTGGATATTATTGGCCCACCCTATTCAGAGATACTCACAAATATGTAAGGAAATGCCGAAGTTGTCAAATCTCTAGTGGAAGACAAAGAAAACCAGCTTTCCCTTTGCAACCAGTCAACATTGATCAACCTTTCGAACAACGGGGATTGGATATCATTGGGGAAATAACTCCACAGTCCTCCAAACAACATAAGTATATCCTTACTACTACTAAGTACTTTACTAAGTGGGTTGAAGCAATTCCTTTAAAGACAACAAACTCTGAAGTAATTATAAAGTTTATAGATCAATTCATCATTACCAGGTTTGGTGTCCCAAATGCTCTTATTTTCGATAATGCATCTTATTTCTCTAGAAATTCCATGTTTGAGTTCGCTATTAAAAGAGGATTTAAATTGAAATATTCTGCAAATTACTATCCCCAGGGTAATGGTTTAGCAGAGCCTACCAATAAAAATCTAGTCAAAATTATTAAGTGAACTATTGAACAGAATCATAAAAACTGGCACAAATCTGTAATATTCGCACTATGGGCTGATAGAATAACGCAGAAGGCTTCCATAGGTACTTCTCCATTCAACCTTGTATATGGGAAAGAAGCAGTGCTACCAACCAATCTAGTGCTTCCTTCTCTAGCCCTAGTTCAGTTTACTGAAGAAAGCCCCTCTTCTTCTATTCAACTTAGACATGATCAAATCTTAAAATTAGAAGAATAAAGAGAAAAGGCCAAAATTACTCATGAAAAACATCAACAGATTATCAAGTCATCGTTTGATTCAACTTCATCCAGTTCAAAACAGTTGTAGGTTGGTGATCTAGTTCTGTAATGGAACAAAGCCCATGAGGATAAAGGTAAACACACCAAGTTCTAGAAGATGTGGCTTGGACCATTTTAGATCAACGAGAAGATATTCCATTCGAAATTCATATTACAAGATCTATCAGGAAAGAGGGATTCTCTTCCTGTTAATGGCCTCATCTTAAAGAAATTCTTTAATTGAGGAGGTAACCCCTTCTCCTTTAATTTCAGTAGGATTTATAATTTTTAGGACCATTAGGAAATAAAGTTGTAAGATATATTCTATTGGCCTTTTCTATATTGAAAAGTTGCTCAAAAGAAGTAGGTTTGATATTTACTTTTAAAAATAGATGCCTTAAACAAAAGGGACAATTTCTAGGAAATTAGGTATATTCACATTCTAAAAACCCCATTTCATTTTTGTGAAATCTTCTCAAGATTTAGAAGTACTGTAAATCATTTTAATGTTTTCATATTGGACACAAAAAGGTTATCAATATCAAAACAGAAACTAATTCAATCTTAGCATCTTCAACTCTTACCCTGTCATCCATTCTCTCTTAAGGAGAAAATTGTCCATCCCATTCATCCAAGTTTATGATTACTCAGAGTGTAATTCTAAAATATTTGATATAAAAGATAAGGGGTCTTGTTACAAGCCTACTTACCATGATCATTGGGAAATAGTTTAACCAACATTACCAACACTGCATACCAAAACAGGGTAATGGTTATAATCATAAGACAAGGGGTCTCATCATGAGCTAGCTTGTTCAGTTAGATTAGAACCAGTGAATGGCATTGTCAAAAAGCTAACCACTAAACCAGGGCAATGGCTTTTTATCTTACAAAATAATAGAAAAGAAAAAGAAATACAAAATATGAAAGCATATTTTGGATTCATTCTTTTAATCATACTTTGAGATGGGTGGGATAATGGATAGTGAAATAGTTAAAAGGTATCCCTGTCGAAACTATGAACGTTTGCTGGCAGCAGAGGCTCTACCTATGACAATGGAGTCAATTAAAAAGGCTAAGTTGGAAAGGTTTTTGTTTTATCATTATCAACCAATAAAGGCCAATTTAAAACTTAGAATGTATTTAATTTTAATAAGAGAAGAAATTAGCAAAAAATAGCTTTTATTATATTTAGAATGTATGTATACTTAGTTATATTAGAATTTTCCTTTTTGATAAGATTTCTATATAAATAAAGTTTAAGTATTTCAATATTTCTCAGAGATAACTATTTCTCCCAGCGAATTGCCAATTGTTGTGCTATACAACAATCCCCCATTTCATAAAATTTTACTTTCAAAACTATAATATGAAATGGGTCCCTTTTAGATTAAATTGGTTTCAACTTATCATTCCTCAAAAGGTCCGAAAGCAAACAAAACATTATAAAACCTTTTGAGTCAACACATAATCGGTCCTATAATAAAAAACAAATAATTCTTTATTATTACGATAAAGCGATTGCAAGATCGCATATCACAATAACAAAGCATGCATAACAAAAGACCCATTGGTTTTCCTCGATGTGACAAGCGTGAATAACTATCAGATAGCTGGAAGGTAAGCAATCATAACAAAAGGCCCCTCTCTTTGCTCCGATGTGATATTGCTATCGGTGATTGGGGAGTGCAATATGCATGCAACACAAGGCCCTCTTCTAAAAGGCTCCTGATGCAAATTAACGATATCGCTATCGGTGAGCAGGGATTCTGCAATGACATAAATGAAACTACTCAAGCATTCTTCCGATCCCTGATTGCGATAAAGCTAAGCGTGACTTTCAAAAAGGATTGATAAGGCTTGGGTATATTGTCTTAAATTATTATTAAAAGCCTTTCTCTTCCTGATAGTGATTCACTTGTGCCCAACCGCTAAAAAATAAAAGCCACGCTTAAATGAACTATTCGGCGAATAAAGGATATGATGAGCATTTAAATGATTGACAGATTTAAACGACCAATTAATGGAGTAGTTATGCCAAAATCTCTTCAGAGATTGTATCGGTGGGAGTCTTATGTTAAATCCTCCATTATTCATTGATTGATATAACTCTTTCATACTTGGTTGCACCACCTATTCTCTGCATTACGTTCATTTTATCTCCTGTGCAGAGCTCCTCCGAAGCAGCGAATTTAGGCCAAATGGGGAAGAAGTCTAAGAAATTTGGAACAGCTTCAGCTTCCGCAGTAACAGGACAACATACTGCCGATCCGGGATCAAGTAAAAAAGGATTAATCTCAGACACCACATGTCTTGGTCTCGGTAATACTACTTGGCAGAGCATCTACAATCTGGTTGAGGCCGAAGAACCTCAGGAAACATCAGTACAAGCTACAGCAAGCTTGAACCGGAAGTCCGAGGCTACCCTAAAGGATTTGGCTAATTCTTACCTACACAGGATAGCGGCTCGAGAGAAAATTCTTCCATACACAAATGTGGTAAGATGGGTAGTTGAGGAAATTCCAATTACAAACAGAACATTCTGCACTATTGATGGGAGAGTATTAGGTTCATTTCAACCCAATAATTTGAGACAAATGTACCATTTGCCCAGACCAGTGAAGAAGTATAACAAAGCCTTTCTGAAGAAGTTCAGAGATGAAAATGAAACTGAATTAGCACCTATACGGGAATGGAGACAGAACCCAACGAAACACAAGCATGAGTCCTCGGGTAAGTACTCTGTCGATCCCTTGTGTTCTCCTTATTGTTATGCTGGAGCGATGATGTGTAGGATTTGGGGGTTGCATGACTCCTCAAAATTTTCCATAGAGATGGTACCTTTAATGGAAGAAGCATGCAATAGTGAAGTAATGGATTGGGGGAATATATTATCTCATAAGTTAGCAACAACTATTCTTGAGTTCAGAAATAAATCCCGTGTTACTGATAGATTCATTCCTCCATTTTACTTTAATGCCTACATCTTAGACACTCTCTATTTTAATTCTGAATTTCTTGTGCTGAGGTGGAGATGGACTCCATAGGACACCATGCCCATTCATATCTATCACCAGACGTTGTGGAAAGCCCATTATAAACACTACCTATATCAAGTTTGCAATGGATTCATGTTACCCATTTACTATGCAATTTTTGATAAACCTGCTCCTAAGATTTCCACTCAAGCAGAGATTGACTTGACAGCCTTAGGAACCTGGTTCGGAGAAGAAAAATTTACATATGTAAGAGGTTTCAACAGTCAGGCCAGGCCTCATGTCCTCCCGTTCTATATACCCGACAAACTATTGGCTCATGAGATAGCATATCAGTTTACATCTGCAGGAGCTACAAAGACTCTGAGGAATTCAAAGAAGCAAGTCTAGCCTCCTTTTCCTCTAAGGTGTGGCGTCTACACTCTGCATGGCTACAAGCATGTAGAGAAAGAAGCAGAAAAGATTAATATACTGAATCTCGCCACTCTTCCTAACAGACAATTTTATCCAAACAAAGTCGTCTATAATGTTCTAGAATAGGCAAAACTCACTAAATTTCAACATAACGAAGATGAGTTTGATGACCTATTCTCCTCGGCCGAGTCATTATTTCAGGTTCAAGCGATAGCTAAAATGAGATACCACAATGATGGGTTAGTCAAATTTAACAAACTTAAAGAGCAGAGGTTGCAAACTCTGCCTCTAGATTTGTTAGCCACTGCCCCGATGACACAGTCAAGCGAGCCTGAATAGCAACTTACCAACGAACCTCCTACTACATCATAAATTTTTGAAGAAGTCTAAAGAAGAGAGCAGGAGGAACTCTAGAGGAAAGAACAAGAGGAAGCGCAGAGGAAAGAACAAGAGAAAATACATGAGGAACAAAAAAGGAAGCAGGAGCAGAGCACCAAGGATGTGAACGTCGATACCCAGATTGACCCGAGATTGCTCCAGGAATGGCAGCAATTCGATTCAATCATAAGAAATCTTGAAAGCTCAAGAGATGCCGATATATCCAAAGCGGTTGATACACAGGATACAACATCAAAAGAGGTTCCAAGTGAAGGAACTAACGGTCTACCCCCTACTACAGAATTAGAAATAATTCCCAAGGATCCTTCGGATCAAATCATTTTGCAGGTGGAAGATATACCTCCATTGGATGTCTTTTACAGCCCAAAGCATAGGGCCGTAGTAAAGCGACAGTGGAAAAGGAGAAGGATTGATCAACCTTCCCTGTTCCCTGAACAAACAGTGACACCCAACGTATTTTGGAAGGAGGAGTTCGATCCTTCCGATGACCTAACAAAGTTGTCCCAATATGTTGGAGCTTATTCGGCGGCCACCATGGACAAGGCAACGGAAGTGACCAATTTATTAAAAGAAAAAGACCAAGCGATCGCTTCATTATAAGCACAACTATCGGAGGCATAACAGAAAGCATAACAATTACAACAGCAATTGTCCACGTAGCAACAATTAAATATTCAACTGAACAAGCAGTTGCATGAAGAGAAACAGAGGATAGATTCGAGTGCCATTCAAAGGCAGAAAGAACTATTGGAGGCATTAGCAAAATTGAAGACAACGAATGAACAGATGGTAAAGAGAAAAGATGAGGAAATTGCTCAATTATCAAGTCAAATAGAGAAGTTCAAGAGTCTTCTGCAGCCTACCGATTTCAGAATAGAAGCACTACAGATTAATAAGGCACTAGTAACACAAATAATAATATTGTGTCATAAAATTACTCAAGTTTAACCCCTGTGTGACATAACATCATCAATAATAGATAAATCAGTCGATGCTAGACAGGACATAGAACAGGTCGATGAGACCTTAATGGATTTTCTTACTCGGTAGGACACTAATGAGGGACAGGCAGTGAATTTGCCTAAAATCTTAGAATCCCATAAAGAAATTCTATTCATGGAGTGGTAGTCCCAATTGATGAAGGCAGAGAGCAGTTTCTAGATGCAAATTATCCACAAATAATTTGATTGAATTGATTAACAATACTCTCTATTTATCTAACATGATCTGTCAATGTACACCAGGTAAATTACTATCGGCCAAAACATTGGAGCAATCATGTTATCAAGAGCTGGAAAAGAATTAGAGATTGATCATAGGGATTCAAAGTTTAACTTGGGACACCTATTGGTTGTTCCTAGTAAAACCATACAGCCAGAGAGCCGCCCTCAAGTGCCTAACAGATGCAATCGGGTGTATCATTCCCGATATACACGATGCCACCTATTTTTCTCAAATCAATTCTTGTCTCAGCCACCCACAAGAAGTGGAACTGATGCTCACAATATGCCAACTCAAGCTGAAAGGCAAATAGCCAGAGTGATGAATCATGTTGCCGACTACCAGATTGTTGTGGGGGAGATATTCAAGATCAAGTTATACCAATTTAGTAGCATTTTAATTTTGTAGTTAGTTAGTTTAATTTAGTATTTATAGACCCTTTCATGTATTTAGAAAGGGTCGTAAGTTTTTGTATAT
>APFE030120726.1:30607-43186 GCA_000404065.3 Pinus taeda
ATCCTGCCAGTCTAGCTCTCTCTGAGGAGCATTTAGAGGAGTGACATTGAGGACTTCAGGTGTCTCCATGTTTTATACAAATAATTATCTGAAATGCCGCTTGAAACAGCGAAATTGATGGGAACCAGGTTTGACAGGGTTGGTGTACAGTCAAGGATAATCAATGCTGGGCCTTTTGAGGAGGGTTTTCAGCAACAGAAAGACCTCCCTTATCAGTTTGGGAGTTATGCAGGAGTCCACAGTTGCGCGAACAGGGTAGGTTTTTTAACAGGATTTGCAGTCAATCCGAGGTCTCCGACGCTATGTTTTGACTTTAAATGGTTGAATAGAGAAAAACACAGTTGGTTTATCGGTGAATTTTACGTCTCAATGGCTTTCATGGCGGTTTTTACAAGCAATTTAAGAAAAACCAGTTCACAGGAGGACGAGGCTGAAATACCTAGTAAACAGTGGTCTGAACTGAAGAATGTAGCTGGGTTTGCACGCTGGGTGCTTTGAAAATGGTTGCAGGCTGACTGGTGGCGCGGGCGTCGTAAATTACATGCAGAGAGCTTAACAACAATTTTCCGAAAAATATGAAAAAATCGCGAAAAATGGCGAAAATATGGCTTTTTTGGCTTTATTGGCGCGCTTTTTGGATGACGTCAGCATGACGTCATCATGGGGGACTGGGTTGGGTGACATCATCATGACGTCATCGGGTGACGTGGCGGTCAATGACAGGTCCACGGGGGTGATGAGGTGGCGGCCAGGTGGGCGAATGAGGGACGAGGTGAGCAGATGTGGCGATGACGTGCATGGCAGCATGGCGCGGACGTGGGTGGGATAGGTGTCGCAATATCGGAACCGGCCCTGTACGTTGGACGGACTGTCAGACGACGCTCCGATGCAATCATGGAATGACGCGTGTCCTGACATGATGCTGGCCTGACATAAGCATCTGACAGATATCAGAAGGTATCTGTCAGACACGTAAGGCCTTCCGATATACATATAGGCCATGGATCTGGAGGCGGGCAATCGAATGGTCGTCGGGCGGGCAACCTGCACTATGTGTACTGCTCCTGGGCGGGCAATAAACAATGATTTTTCCTTTGCAGACGTGGATGCGGGACCCTCCACGCGCTAATTGTTCCTTTTGGTGGATTTTTCATGGTTTTCTTACCAAAATATTTCGGTCCGCCAACTTTAGAAAGAGGGTTTTTCATACATTTCGGGCATAAATGATTCGTAAAGGCGGAAACTATAGGAAATGGGTGAAATGGGTTTTATGTAATATGAAAGGGCAAATAACCCCCGACCTTAGGATAAAGCGGGGGGAGGGTGATTTTACAATGTTTTCCGCCCCTTTGAGTAATTTTATGGTTTTTAAAGGTTTTTCAATGTTTTTTCAAGGTTTTCCAAGGTAAATGGAACTTTGGGGTAGGGAAACTGGTTTGAGGTGGAGCAAAAGGTGAGTCATGGGTTCTTGACCTTGACCAGATGTCAAATCAAGTCCCAGGGAGAGAATATTATGGCTATAGTGCCAAGGAGGGGATATTTATGCATTGTGGGGTTTATACACCATGGTGTTTATAATTTTAGGGATAAGGGAGTGTAAGGAGCTAAGTAGTAGAGTTAGTTGTCAATATGGAGTGAACATATGAATGAGGGCTAGTTCAACCAAGTTTTCTTTGAAAAGAACTTGAAATCAGGAGTAGTTCAAAATGAAAAGATTTTTGCACAAGAAATGTAGCTTTTGAAGACCATAAGAATGTAAAACATTTGAATTTCTTTGCTTTGTGCAACTTGGGGAAAGGGTGTTAGTGATGAGTGATATACAAATGAGAAACAAGGGAGTTAGTCATGCTCCAGAGTGTTGCTCTTCCTGTAGATGTTTCAACAACTTTGATTTTGAAAGAGGTACCACTTCTGCAACCTCATCTACCTACCCACCTATTTCTCCTAACAGTTTTTTGTTCCTTCTTGGAGGGTGCACTTGGACTTGCAAACCCTTTTGAATGCCTTTTCTTTTCATTGGCTTTTTTGCTTTCTTTTCCTATCTAATACAACCCTTATTCCTTCCAAGGTCCCAAATTAAGCAGTTGGGAACCTTAGCTTCTCTACCTAGCTACTGATCTACCAAGATTGAACAGTTTGGACAGATTTCATTCTCTATTCTACAACATAAATTGAAAACATGGCATGGTTCAGATTAGACTGTTGGACCATCCATCAAAATTGAGTTCTTATGAAAATTGAGACAGACATTGCCTTCCTAAGGAAATATGGGATCTTTGCATTTATCAAAGCAGAGCATATTTAGACCTTTGATATCCAATCATGAAATATGGTATAGGTATCCAACAGGAAGCATAGCTGAAGTTCGCAAACATAGGTGACTATTGGGATGAAGACATAGTGGACAAAGTCATGGAGTTATTGCAAGAGTATCAGGACTTTTTTCCCACCAAATTCTATGATCTGAAATGGATAATATGGGATCTAGGTATCATGAAGATCACTCTAAAGCCATATGCGAAGCCAGTGAAGAAGTGCCCCTACTGGTTGAATCCTAAGTACAAGGAGAAAGTGCACAAAGAGTTAGATAAGATGTTGGCCACTAAAATTATTGAGCCTGTCAAGGGATCAGACTAGGTTAGTGTGGTGTAGGTAAAGTTCCCTCTGTAGACAGAGGCAACCCCTCTAGCCCAAGAGTGGGTCAAGTCACAACAAAACAAATGCAACAGCTAATTCCTTAAATGGTCATTGTTGAAAGAGCCTGTTGTGGAGGTAAATCCCCTCTGCAGATAGAGGCGATCCCTACTAGCAAAAATGGGGTCTAGCAACAATCAAACAATGCTAACAAGCATGTTCCTAATTGAAAATTAAAGACCGATGATGAGAGCCTACCTGGATTCCAATGCTAGTACTTGTAGAAGAGTCGTTGCTCCCATTCCTTTGCTCCGGCTGCTCACAATCCCCATGATCCTCATGAACGGACACCTGCACATGCAAAGAACGACACAAATACAAGCATAAAATCCAATAGATGCAACTATATATCAATCAGAAAGGATATAACTCAATCATCATTACAAAGACAATAAGAGTGGAACCATAATGATAGTCGTATATTATTATTGATAAACAAAGAAGAATACAACCATAGTTCTGATGTCAATTCCTCCTTTGGCTGGGTGATCAGAAGCACATGCCTTGCAAAGCTTGTTGGGAATGGGGAACAAGCCTCTCTCTCCTTGGTTTCTTGGACAAGAATCTCCTCACTTGAGATTTATCCTTATGGGAATGAAGAAGGCTTCTTGTATCATGAGCTTAGCAATTCTCAGACTTTGGGACTTAGAATTTGGAACTAGAACTAACTTGTCAAAGGAAAAAGGACAAGCTTTTATAGATAGAGGAGAAGGAGTTAGGATTTTCCACAATATTCATGGGGTTGGCTTTATCACTAAGAAGCTTCCATGAGAGGTGGAGAACTACTTCCCTCCTATGGAGATTCGAAGCCAAACTGACCCAACTCAATATAGATTCAGTTCATGAGTGGGTTAGGAAGAACTTTCGTAAGTTTGTTTGTTAAAAACTTTACCCAACTAGGCTGGCGCGCCCTCTTTGGAGGATTTCCCCCATTGGCGCGAGTGATACACAGTGAAACCACGCCAATGGAAAAGGGCTATTTTTATGGGTATTTTGCAGAAGGTGTCTTCAGGGTATATGAAGTTCATGTCTAGGGGAATACAAGGCAAGTGTTTCCAGGTCATGTCACTTCTCACAGGTCCCAGAACGAGTCCTCCAAGGTGTGGGAGAAGGGGTAACAGGGACAGTGACAAATTACTGTGTAAAAGATTCCCTCTAAAGCATGAGGCCCGAGAGAGAGAGAGGGGTTGACAAATTACTGTGTAACAGAGCCTACCTTATGCCCGCGTTTGATGTAGTCTTTGTTACGTTGCTTTACCTATCATTCCCTTCTCATTAATGAGTGATTCACCTGAAGCAACATAAGAAAAAAATAAACACATAATAAAGTACAACAATGAACTATTTACCTACAGATTCAAGGAACCATAAGCTATCAAATATATTTCATACAAAATATAGGAAATCACCATTGATTGTATTAATATGAGAAAAAGTAAAGCTTGCAACCATGCCTTGACATCGCAAGCTTCCTTGAAGGTTCAAGAAAGTATGTCTCCACAAGCATTCACTCTCAAAAGGTCTCCCAAAAAGGCTTATAACTATCTTTCTCACCCAAAAGCACTAGTATAATGCCAAGGCAATCCACAACCAACTGCTAGACTATCAGTAATTCACACTGCAAACTATCAATCCAACACAAAAAACTTTCTAATTTGCTCACACCCAAAAACCAGCTGATCATAGCAACGGGGAATGCTTTTATAAGAGGAGGAGCCTCCATAAATGAGGGAGAGGGAGGTTATCTTCATGGGAGGTTTCTCAAAAGGTAGAACCACCATCTCAAATGAGGAAAGGAAAACTTCCTTGACCCAACAACCAATTCGAAAACCACACAAAAGCATTTTGTTTGAACTAATTCACCATATCTGGGTTGTTGTGAATCAAACACTCAGACTCAAAGATGACATCATGAGACAACAGTGTATTCAGAGCTACCATCGCAAGAGGGATACAGATGACTTACAATGAGCCCTAAAATATGGCCGTCACCGAAAACAGATGTACTCTTGCGACGATGTTGCGAGGTTTAGACAAAATATTGGTGTCTTGCGACGATCTTGAAACATAGGCAAAAAGGGTCAACTTTAGGATTAGTGAGCATGGTTATTCTTATTGAATGATGTGGAAGATATGGACACATATTTTGATGTATGACATAGAACAGATGCCATTTGGGGACCGACTCTACCTGGGATTAGGGGATGCGGGGTTGGTGACAAAATACTGTGTAATAGATGCCCCGTAAAGCATGAAGGCTGAGAGAGTGGGAGTGGTGAAGTACTTTACGAAACCATAATTAAGCCGAAACACCATCGTAGAGAACCTACAGACACAAGTACAACTGATATCTCTGATAGTGAAAGAAATACATGTAGTCTAGGTATGGGCACAACCATCCACAAGACAAATAGAATTGGTATGTGGTATGGACGCAACCACCCAATCAGTAAGACCATATGACAATATACATATGGTCGCAACCATCCAAAAGGACTCAGGTATGGTCACAGCCATCCAATCAAAGAGTCATGTATAGAATCACCAACCAATCCATGCAACTTGAACTTATGTAATCTTAGTCTGGGGTCTTGAATCCATCCTATCCATCGTACAATTTCTAATATGCGAATAAATGTGTTGAAGTTGAGCATAATAGAAAATCACTTAATTACTGGCCAATGATGTGAACAGTTAACAAGTACGAGAGAGACCACCAGTGATGTCAATGGTCCTCAAGGTACTGCTAGTACAATCCACAAAGTGTGAAGAATGAGCTGAAGTCGAACACTTGTGAAATCACTCAATCGAAGACCAATAATGCAAGTCTGTCGTCAATCACAAAGAACTTGCCATTGAGGCATGAAAGCTCCAAGGTACCCGAAAGGAGTCTCTGGATCAACTTCTTAGATAATGAGTTGATGTCAATAGGAAGTGATCCATCATAGGAGGGCCATAATTTTTCCCACATCAATGACACGAGACAAGGAACAAGATGTAGATGGACGAAATAGAGAATCAAAGTAGGATGTAAGGGTGTAAACTGCAAAAAGATTAAGCTCTTGAACATATTAGTGACACGTATGTGAAATGTGGCAGCATTTTGGTACCAAGGGATCAAAGTTCATGCAAAGATAGCAGGGATTGAATGGAATGAGGAAAAATGAAGAATCCAAACCCCGAAAGGCCAATGACGAGGTGAGGATGTCCCAAACCAGGCGAGAAACAACAAAGGTGTTGATGTTCAAGAGCGAAAAGCTGTCGTAAGTAATCAATAGAATATCTCCAATTTTTTTCCCCCACCATTGCTGGCAAGTACCCAAATTATTTTTGAAACACAAGCTTGAAGGGGATAACATATGCTTGCAATATAAGTTTGTTCTTCAGACAAATCCAACCTAGTGAAATTTTAACGAACCCTAGGGAGGAGAAGCTCGAGTCTCATCATGGCGACGAGTCCAATGTTGTCAGGGTTTAACGAGTGGGACATAGGTAAAACTCAGAGCCTTTTTCATGTTTAGAGAGTTTGGAAAAGACACGGAAAATAAAACTCCAAAGGGGCCCTTTTCGTATGGTTGTGTCTCTCGAACCTAAAAAGGTAGAAAATAATATCCAATGGAACCTATTGACCATAAAAGATCAGCGTATACCTTTTCGTAAATAATCTATCCCAAATTGAAAAAGGAGTAAACGTATACTGGGTAGATGATGCTTTGCAGCCTTTAACGAGTTCAAAGCAACAAGAGCTTGGCAATATTTTCAGTTTTAAAAGGGTCAGAAAAGAGCTTGAAAGCAGACCCCCCATTTTATTTCTTTTACAAGTCAAAAAGGGAAAACTACTCAGCAATCTTTTCTTTTTTTTATGAGCCAGAAAAGAGCTTAAAGGAGATTCGTCCTAGAGGAACGAGTGGTATAAAGGGTAGCAACTAGTTCCGACAATGGTGGAACTGGTCAAACATGTAATGGTCAGGAGGCTGGCTAATAAAACCACTCATCACTGCGGTCCCTCAGTAAAGGAAAATCAACCAAGTGAATGCATATGATTGGCCAAAGAGATGGTGTCGATGGAATGAAACAACGAAGGCTCATCTAGAAGAATTTAGCAGATAAAAACGACAATCACGAGATGTAAATCAGGTATGGGTTCATTTTTACACGAGCTTGAACCACGAATAACTCTGCTTGGATTCAATTTCATGTTTACACAAGCTTGAAACAAAAAACTATGCTTAAATAAGTTTTGCATGCCCCCAGCATAATGATTCAATTGAGGTACATGCCCCTCAAGCTTCATTGCATTCAACTAGGTGGATGTAATGAAGGTTCACTTTTGTGATCCAGGAAAGACTCGACTAGGATTTTACGAGATCTTAATCAAAGACTCAATTGGGAAAAATGAGTTGTTTCATTTTTTTAATGAGGTTGACATAGTGAAAGAATTATCTTCAAGACATTTGTTTCATTTTTTGACGAGGTTGACACAAGAAAATAACTATCCTCGGAACTCCTTGATTCATTTTTAACGATCTGGACATAAGATTGATAACTATGCTCCATACCCCTTGTTTCATTTTTTAAATGAGCTTGACACAAGATCACAAACTATCCTCAAAACTCCTTGTTTCTTTTTTTAACGAGGTCAACACAAGAAAAGAACTATCCTCATCAAAACTATTCATGGGCCAGATAAGGACATGGCTCCCAATAGGTCTTCACTAGATGGAAGAACAATGCTTGAGGAGGAATACATGTCATCGGGTACCAATGACAGAATGGGTTCCAATGCCCCCAGTACATGATGTACTAGATCATCTGTGTGATCATCAATAGCTGCAGAGACGGAATAGGTAGCCACATAATTGACCTATGACAGGGAAGGTACTGCTGGAAAACAAGAGCCAATAGGGGATGATGGTTGTACAGGAGTTATCTAGTGACCAAAGAACGACAATTGATTTATAGTCACAATTCTTTCATCATGTGGAAAACAAATCACATGGAAAAGTGAAGAAATAATAGCTCCCATGACATAAATATAGTCACGTCCAAGGACGAGATTGAAATCCAATGCACCTTGGATGACCATCACATCGATATAGATGATTTTACCTCCTAAAGTAATAGGGAACTTTGGAAGGATCCCTAAGGTTTGACTAGTTCCTCCGTCAAAAGCTAACAGATTATGCATGATAGGCACAAGCTGTGGGGAGCCCAAAGCTTGCCAAGTAGTGGAAGGCACAAGGCTAACTGATGCACCTTCGTCCAAGAGAGTGCCAATTACTGCATTATTATAGGCATGTATTGTAATCTGGAAAGGCACATATGATGGGAGGCGAAAATAGTCAAGTGACTCTAATTGAAGGAGACAACATAACTAGTTGGTGGGGGTATCATATGATTGCCCCCATGCTCTACAGGAATTGAAGAAGGACTCTCTTGATCAGCTGGGATAGGAGGGTTGTTCTTTGATTCAGGAGAATCTAATGAGATGAGAAGAACATGAGCAATATGATCATTATGCTCTTCTGGAACAGAGTGAATAAATAGTGGTGAAACCAAGTCGACACTCTTTTCGACCAATGGTTGGTCGGAAATAGACATAACACAACCAGGCTTAGGAAGAGAAGGATGGATAAGAGATGAATCCAAGTCAATCTTTGCACCATGCCAGGGAGGATCAGAAGAAAGCCTCTGATAACCAACAGGAAGCTAGGGTTGAGGAACCACCAAGTTTTCCAAAATTTTGGAAGCTTTATCCATGAGAGGACAAAGGTGAAGAAGATGTTTACCTTCACATAACCTACAAGGAAATTTAATCCTCCCTTTCTTCTTACCATCACTGGCCAAGAGCGTAGGATCAACATGATCTTTAGATGTCGGTGAGGATGGTTGATCCAAAAGCTAAGGCCACACCTCCAAGACTTTGGGAATACCAGGGCAGTCTTGGAGGAGATGGTCACCCTTGCACAGCTTGCAAGGAAACTTGACCTTTCATGGGGGACCAAAAGGTTTTCTGACCTGAGATGCACTTAGAGAAATAGTCACATGATTGGCCTCTCTCATATCTAACTTCTTCTTCTTCATCTTCCGCTTCTTCTTCTTAGCCTCCTGGTTACTGGATTTAGAACTTTCACCAGGTGAAGTAGAAGAAGAAGGTGAAGAAAGAGGGGAAGAAGGCGAAGAGACAACCCAGGAATCATCGTGATGTGATTCAAATGAACGAGAAGGTGGAATGGGAGTTGGGATGCTTGGTACCACCGAGGTTGAAAACAACCAAACAAGTAGACCAATGGTTAATCCTGGCAGGGACAAAATTGCTATGTAAGGAGCACCAGCATTTCCAAAGGAAGGAAAAGGACCAGGATTCCAATCTAGAGGGAGGCATTAACTGGTAGACTCTGAAAATGTTTCCATAGGACTCGAACTTAAAAGGAAGACTAATCTTAAAAGAATATTTTGTGAGCAATTAATTTTATGACACTAAAATCAAATTGCATCTTTTCATATTTTAAGAGTTGAGAAAAGAACGAAAGGTGACTCTATCACTTTCGAAGTTTAATGGGCCTGAAAGGACAAGTGCTCAGATGATCCTTTTACTTTTAAAGAGTAAAAAAGGAATGAAAATGACTGCTCTAGAATACTAGACAAGAGGTTTACCAAACAAATTGCAAAACTGCATATACACCTTGGTGATCAAATGAAAGAGAAATGACGAAGGACTTTCTGTACGACAGTCAATCTTCCCGAATGTTGTGTTCACTGCATTACGATTCATAAGGTGGCAAACTCAGCTTCCTATGGATAATAGGATGACAACCTAGTGCGGTCTCCCAATATATACTCGATGGTATGGGGATCACAAATCTGTACATTGAATCACAAAAGGAGGAATCACCCAACCTTAGTGAAACCAATAGCAACTAGGTTTAACAATGCCAGAGCACATCTCTAGCCTAGACCTCTAGATATGTGGGCATCAGGTTCCAATGAATTTTTAAGTTCATTCAATACATTTTAATAGTTAATCTTGAATTAAGTCTCGGTTTTAAGTCCCTACCGAATGTATTTCACCAATTCCTAGGAGGCAACTACAATGAGTAAAACACGATTCCTTTCGATGAACAACTACCTAAGTGAGGGTAAGGAGTTCATTTCCAAGCGAACATAAACCATAACAAGCAAATGCAAGAGAAGCAACACATGCAAGCAATCCAATCACTAGGAAACACAATGCATCAATGCACTTATCTCGCAACTACTAATGAAATATTTGAACTTTGCTTTCTAATTTCTCAATCATGAAAAATTCACTAATGCAAATGTGCTTTCACTTTCGTATGCTATATGAATGCAATATTTTTAATTTTTTGAGATTTAATAACAAACAACAAAATGCAAGCCTGATTAATCCAAACAAATGTAATCTATGTTTGATAGTGTGGAAATCAAATCAACATGAGAAACCAGTTTGATAACCAAACACTACAGACCAATCAGAAAGAAGACAAGTAGTAGAATAACTTCAAACAAACCAATCAGATGGTTGTGGATGAATCTTGGAAGGACAAGCAACCCAAACAAATGAGTTCTTGACAAAAACTTAAAAAGATTTAGGTCACATAGCCTGAAAACTCAAGACTCAGACCAAGGAGAAAGTGCCTTAACAAACACAATCAAAACAAGCTTGATAAGATACAAAAGACAACAGGGGACAAGCAACACTGGCTAATTCAAGAGGTAAGGCTATGAAAAACAACCTTACAGGAATCATCAGAGGGATTAAGCTAACACCCTGAGATGAAAGCCAAATCCTCACAGGCACAAATCTAGCAACTAAGTGACGTCGCAGCAAGAGTACACCTGCCTTCGACGATGGTCCAATTTTAGGAATCATCGTAGTTGTACGTCAGGATATCCACAACGTACAGCTTGATCAAAGAGGACAGGTGTGAATCGTCTAGGGGTGATTTTAGGGGCGAATGTTCGCCCTTTGGCGAAATTAAGGGGTTTTAAATTTTTAGTGGGCGAATATTTTGTATCATAGTACATTTTTACAAATCACCTCAAATAGCCCACCTTATTTTAAGGGAGAGGGTAAAAAAGGTAAATTTAGCCCTTTAAATTAGGAGTTACAACCTTCCATTCGCCCATTTTCAAGAATAGGTTTTATTTAAGTGAATCCATTCGCCCATTTCAAGAAAGAGGTTTTATTTAAGTGAATCCTATGGGCCAAATACCATATTTGTAAAAAAGGTATGGTAAATTAATAAATATAAATAAATGAGAGGTATGGTAGATAAATAAAGCATTTTTTATATTTACTCCATAAGTCACCTTATATACATGCAAGGGTGTAAACAAATAAAATTATAAGTAAAGTGGAGGTATGGTAAATAAATAAAAGTATAAAAAATAAAAATATAAGTAAAGTGGAGGTATGGTAAATAAATAAAAATATAAATAAACTAGACATATGGTAAATAAATAAAACATATTTTTATACTTAGTCCATAACCCTCATTCTATTTATGAAGGGTCAAGAAAGAGGTTTTATTTAAGTGAATCCTATGGGCCAAATACCATATTTGTAAAAAAGGTATGGTAAATTAATAAAAATATAAATAAACTAGAGGTATGGTAAACAAATAAAACATTTTTTTATATTTACTCCATATGTCATCTTATATTTACAAACACTTAAAAAATGCGTTATATTTAGGTGAAACCTATGGGCAAAATACTACAGGACAAATACCATGGACTAGATTGTTATTAATACCATGTAAAAAAACATTATTAACCCTAATATTAAGTATTAAAATAAAATAAAAAATTGGCAACATGGTATTGACCCATGGTATTCACCAAAATGACACATGGTATTGACCCATGGTATTCACCTGGAATGTAGCCTATTTAAATAGGGGAATTAAACCAGCATAGATCCATCTTTACTCTGGATCTAGTAACCCCCGAGAGGTGTCAAATATCGTGATATGCAAACTAGCATAGAGTGAAAAAATATTTGATCCCATCAAGAGTAAAAATGGATGTTGTAATTTAATGTATGTTAAACATTTTAGCTTGGTTAAAATAAAAATAAAATAAAAATCAACTATTAATTTTATTCATTTTTATAAATTACTAATAGTAATTTTTAAGCTCCAGGTTTATGATAACCCATGGTATTGACCCATGGTATTCATGTGAGGATAGACTATTTAAAGGGGAAATTATAAAACCCATGGTATTCATGTGAGAATAGACTATTTAAAGGGGAAATTCTATCTTAGATCCATCTTAATTCTGGGTCTACCAAGTGCTTAGAGGGATAAATAGATTCATCCCCCTAAGAGTGGTAGATGTGGAGTTAAGATGGATATAGGTTGGTTTTTATGATAATGAAGATATTAAATAGACTTAGGAAATTATATTGCAAAAACATCTTAAGGTGAATGGTTAAAGCATAGACATTGGACAAGTATATTTGTATACTTCTGTTTTAAACTGAAACAAATCCACGGCTAAAAGGAATGGATTGATTGCACTAGTCATCCTTCTATAACTTTCCAACATATGCTGGAGTAAACAGATTGTAATTTGGGTAATTTTTCTAATTGCAAACGGAAACATACTTGTGTATTGGCAGGGTGGTTACGAGGTCCCTAGAAGTGGAGTAAACAGATTGTAATTTGGGTAATTTTTCTAATTGCAAACAGGAACATAGAATTGATGAATTTGAATCTTTCTTGGTTTTATATATAGTATTAGGTTTTTTCTCATACTTTCTGTGAATGGCACGGGTAACTTTTATATTACACCCACTAGATTATCAATATGTAATTTCGGTAATTTTGATTTCAAAAGATATTTTAAAGAAATGCA
>APFE030120727.1:3549-15164 GCA_000404065.3 Pinus taeda
CCCATGTGAAAACTTTTTTAAGATTGGAAAAGCTTAGAAATGTTTGCATATTGATAGATTTATCTCTCTTAGTGCATGATAGATCTAGAATTAAGATCAATCTATTATGGTTTAATTGAAATAAATAAAAAACCAAAAAAAGACTCATTCAACCTACGAAAGGGTAGTAACAATATATATATATATAATATATATATATATATATATAGAGAGAGAGAGAGAGAGAGAGAGAGAGAGAGAGAGAGAGATGTTATTACTTTCATGCTCAAGATGGATATCACAAGAAGACACATATGTGTAATTCCTTTTATTCTCAACATGGAGTTCACACATCACACACATACATACTATATATAAATAACTAGGGTAAATCCTTAACTTTAGATCTGTATGCATCAAAAGGAAAAGTCCCATGATGTGAAAATTTTTGTGAGATTGGAAACACTTGAAGAAATGTTTGCACCTTGATGGATTTGATCCCTCTCAGTGCACGGTAGATCCAAAGTTATGATCGATCTATGTTGATTTAATTGAAGTATATAAAAATACACAACAAAAACTCATTAAATTTCTGAAAGAGGATATATTTTCTATGTGGTTTATGGTCCTCAGATATCAATGACTACTATGTCCACTAAAATATTATTATCTCGTAGTGCACGATAGATCTAGAATTAAGATCAATCTATTATGGTTTTATTGAAATAAATAAAAATAACAAAAAAGGACTCATTCAACCTACAGAAGGGTTGCAAGAGTATATATATATATATATATATATATAGAGAGAGAGAGAGAGAGAGATGTGTTATTCCTTTCATACAACATGGATATCACACGAAGACACATATGTGTAATTCCTTTTATTCTCAACATGGAGTTCACACTTCACACACACACATACTATATATAAATAACTAGGGTAAATCCATGTTAACTTTAGATCTATATGCATCAAGAGGAAAAGTCCAATGATGTGAAATTTTTTGTGAGATTGAAAACACTTGAAGAAATGTTTGCACCTTGACGGATTTGATCCCTCTCAGTGCACGATATATCCAAAGTTATGATCGATCTATGTTGATTTAATTGAAGTATATAAAAATACCAAAAAAAGAACTCATTAAATATATGAAAGGGGATACATTTTCTATGTGGTTTATGGTCTTCAAAGGTCAATGACTACCATGTCCACTAAAATATTATACTAGGCAGATCTACCTAAAAGGATCACTTCCTACCATCTCAACCATGGAGTCATGCCCTAAGAGTGTCAAGAGAATTGAACCCATGACCTCTCAATAGTAGAGGTGCTTCAATGACAAGGACTTGACCAATTGAGATAACCCTTAATGACTCCGGGCATCTCGCAAGGCTGATCCACTCCCTCCACAACTACTAAGGCGCACAGCCCTAGGCATCGAAGTCCTTACACCCCCACTAGACTTCGGCATCCCAATCCAATAACAGGCACTTGGCCTCCTCAAGATGGTCCCATAGCCCTTTAAGAGCTATCCATCAAGAGCTACACAAGACAAAGGGACCACTGGCATATATGGTGTTGGTTGAGTTTGTCCCCAGCCCATATGGTGTTACTTATTCTCCCTCGTGCATATGGGCTCGCACGAGATCATCAAATAAACTGGCCCTCTTGGCCCATTTATGGAGTCCTGTGAATCATCACACCTCAACATGCAACCAATGCATTAGCTATACCATCATAGTATCATAGAAAATAATCCACATGCCAAGTCTTGCATGTCATCATGTAACATTCATCATTGTTAATCGCAACATTATGAATAATAACGAACTGCATGCTTATGCATGTCATAAATTTGTATGCAACTATCACATACTTCACCTCATGAAATACCATCATAAGTTATAACATCAACATATTTGCATCAAAGACATATCATGACTTCACATAATAAATGAACCACATGTTAATAAACCTCATATTATAGCATTATAATTCCTATGCCACGTTATGCATATCATAATCATCATAAGGATACATCATTAGTATTGTAACAACTATATAAATATGAACCACATGTGCATGATCACCCTCATACCATCATATCATGAAACATGAGAAACATCTCAATACTTATCAAATATAGAATAATACTCTAAAAGCATTCTTATCATGATTCATTGGAAAAATGAATTTCATTTACTTTACAAACATGAAACTATGAACTAAGATTATTCAACATCCATCTAGGATCTATGTTATTTCATCAGTGTTATTACTGTTATGTTTTCATCAAGATATCAATTAGTTTTTCAATAATCATTTCCACTTCTTTCAACTAGGAAGTTGACCATTTACACCATAGGTATAATCATCTAAGTACATCGTTAAATTTCACATGATCCTCATCATCTTGAGTCTTAATCTCTCGTCATATATTCTTCCTTCCCCAAGGAAATTCTGGTAAAATTCATTGTTAAGATATTACTAGTTATACAATCATTATTTAAATCATCTATCTCAAAATTAAAATCCCTTGGTTTTACATCCATTTACCCTTTGGCTTACCGATTCCAATATCGCTATATGCAATTGCATATAAACACTAGGTCATCATGATTTAATTTTATATCGTGCTTAATTTACTTGCATGAGGGTTTATTAATCCATGTTGACTTATACATACATCGCTTAGTAATTATCATTTTCATCCACAAAAAATATTTTCTTATCTCATCAAGTTCCTATCTCAATATCATTTGATTGCTTTCTCGTGACATCCCCGAAATAACCACACATAATTAATTATATTAATCAAGCGATTTATAATCAATAAACGATTTATCAACTAGTTAATCATTAAATTACAAAAGATACGAGTGAATAGAGACAACTTACCTGTGGAACGGTAGTTGAAATTCGCTACCTGCAACAAAGTCTTGGGGACGACTCTCCACCCAACTGTAGGCTCAGTTGCACAAAAACTTGCTACCACTGGCCACCCCCAAGTCCTCAATCAACGTACTACTGCCAGGGTATCTTTGTCTCACAAAACTATTCTCTCAAGAGAATGGATGGTGGAATCATAGAATGATGGAATGCCTCTCATCTTCCTCATCATCTATTAAATAGAGCAAACATTGGAAGGGGAACCACATGCACACACTCCATGTGTCTACATGCAACTTTATTGTTTTTTTTGTTTTATTTCTTTTGTTTTTACTTTTTGATAGCTTTACTGATTTTTATTGCTTTTTCTTGTTTTATTATTTATATTTATTAAAGCTTTAGTATTTTATTTATTATTTTATTAATTTATTATTTATTTATATTACTATTTTTTTATATGTCTATTATTTATTTTAATATTATATTAATTATTTATTATTTTGATTGATTATTATTTATTTTATTATTTATTATTAATTATTAAGGGACATTACATGATCTCAAAATCGAACTCAGTAATCGTGGCCAACCAACGAGCCCGCCTTCCATTCAAATTCAGTTGGACAAATAGATAGTGCAAACCACTGTGATCACTCATCAATATAAACCTCTTGCCAAGAAGATAATGCCTCCACATATTCAATGCATGTATGATTGTTGCTAACTCAAGATCATGTGTTGGGTGGTTATGCTCATGCTCATTCAATTTTTGTGACTCATAGCACACCACCTGTCCATCTTGCATAAGGACTCCACCAAGTCCTCTCTTGCAAGCATATGTACATACTACAAATTCTTTGTTTGGATATGAAATCTTTAAAACTGGTGTACGTGTCAACAACTTCTTGAGCTGCTCAAAATTGGCCACACACTCCTCTGTCCATTCAAACTTCTTACGTTTCCTCTACAATGATGTGATATGATAAGAAATCTACGAGAAGTTCCTAATGAACCTCTTGTAATAACTTGCTAACTCCATGAAAGATCTCACCTCATGCACATTCATGGGAGCTTCCCACTCCATGATAGATCTTACCTTTTCTAGGTCCATTGCTATGCCATCCTTGGAAACGACATGTCCCAAGTAGTGCACCTCAGTCTGAAAGAAACTGCACTTGTTGAGCTTAGCATACCACTGATGCTCTCTCAACAATCTCAACATTACTACTAAATTCTCAACACTCTTCTTCATTTTTTGAATATACTAATATATCATCAATGAACACAATAACAAACTTGTCCAAATACGGATGCAACACACTATTCATCAAGTGCATAAATGTAGCTGGAGCATTAATTAAACCAAATGGAACTACAACAAACTCATAATGCCCATACCTAGCCTGGAAACCTGTCTTGTATATGTCCTCTTCTTTAATGCGTACCTAATAATATCTGGATCTCAGATTGATCTTCAAGAACACTACTGCTCCCTTCAATTGATCGAACAAGTCATCAATCCTCCGTAACAGATACCTGTTCTTGATGGTCACTTTGTTCAACTTCCTGTAATCAATGCACAACCTAAGAGTGCCATCCTTCTTCTTCACAAACACTACCGGTGTGCCCCATGGTGATTCACTTGGCTTAATGTACCTCTTGTAAATCATTTCCTTCAACTACAACTTCAACTCTACCAACTCAGGTGTACTCATCCTGTAAGGTGCCTTTGATTCCAGAACTGCCCCTGGCACCAACTTAATAGAAAAGTCTACTTTCCTGTGAGGTGGAAACATTGAAATATATGTAGCAAATACATCCTAAAACTATTGTAGAACTGGATCCCTTTTCAAAAGTTTGCATCCGGAACTTCATTACCTTTGTCACTAGAAATGTGCACTAGAAATAACACACACCCTTTCCTACGACTACACTTGGTCTACATAGCTGTCACCATTCTAACTGATGTTACTTTCTTCTTACCCCACAAGACTCTTGATTCTCCATTATCATCCAAGCAATCAATAGCTTTGTCATAACAATCCACCTTGGCTCTATGAAGGTACAACCAATCCATGCCCAACAACATACTATAAGATCCAAAGGACAATACATTCAAATGTGCTGAGGTAGGCATACCATTCAAATCAAATGTGCAAGCTCTTACCCAGTTATGAACTCGCTTCTTTGTACCTGTAGCCAACTGCACTAACCAAGACTATGCATGCACTTATTTATTCAAACCACACTTATCCACTAGGTCAGGGTTAACATAACTATAATTAGATCCAAGGTCAATCAAAATATAAACAACTTGATCACAAATCTTACCGTCCATCTCAATGATAGATGCTTGATGGTCTGCTTTTCTATTATCTAGCGTTGCATAGATCCTAGAAATACTCTGCCCAACATCTCCCACTAGAAGGCACTGTAGATTTGCGGTCTACCACCTTGATGTTGTAGACAATCTCTCCTACGATGCTCTCCACCACAAGACCAACACCACATGGGCTTCTTATTTTGATCCTCAGAATCGAAGTCCCTGTCCTCTGTGAGATGCATTGAACTTCTTAGACGACGCTGCATTCTCTTTGTTACCCATACCCCAAGGTCTTGCTCGCTTCTTGTCCTATTTTACTTTGTTATTTGTATTACCTTTACAATATGGCTTAGTCTCAGATTTGCACTTCAATTTCTCATATCAATGATTTAGCTTTTAGATGGCCTCCTCCAATGATCGAGGTTCCTCAAACTCAATCTTGTCTTTGAATACAATCGGTAATCCACTAATGAATCTCTCAATATTCTCCTTGTCCTCCTTGAGGTAAGGCACATACCTCAGTAGCTCCAATAATCTGCTAGTGTACTCCTCATCTGTCATCAATCCCATCTTTAGCTCATAGAATTATTTTTCCTTGTCATCAAAGTATCTCTCTGATAGATAATTCTTCTTGAATAGTCTCTCAGACTCATTCCAAGTCAAGTACTCCTCATGAATACCTCTGAAATTCGTCATAATTTCCCACCAAATATTTGCTTTACCTTTAAGACTGAATGTAGCTATTATGGATTTCATGTTCTCTGAGTAATCATGCAACCTGAAGAACTTCCTCATACAAAGAAACCATGTCTTTGCATCCTATGATTTCTTCGTCTCTCCATCGAATATAGGTGGCTTTGCGTTCTTAAACTCGTCTGAAAAATATCCCTTGTCACTCATCCTGTAAGGATGATAATGATGCCGATCATAATGCCTGTCAAAACCAGAACTATAATAGTATCCATGTCTATCACCTCTCCTATCCAGAGTGTCCAAGAACCTGCCATCTCTGATCGTTTCATCTCTATTTGAATTGTACCCACCAGAAGACCTATTTCCATATGCCCCATTAGTTCCGTCTTCCCACTCATGGCTAATCTGAAGGGGTCACTGTCACTGCAATTTTGACAAACTATGAAGTATCACTGCATTTACCTCTGCTTGTTTCTCCTGTGGCTGTATGATTATGTCATTGTCTGTCTTACAACTCCTTATTTCTACCTTTAATCTTTTTAGTGTGTCTACCAAATTAGAAGAATTTCCAACACCACACTTCTCATTTGATACATAGGAAGAGCCTAGGGAACTGTAGTCTACCATATTCTTCATACAAGGTATATCATTTCAGCTAAACCAAATCACAATAAACCAACGTACTTTAGCATAATTAAGGGAGGATACCTCATATGCAAGATCAAAAAATCAATGTAATACATGTATAACATAATCATGACAACATATAGAAATATAAAACATAAGAATATGACCATATAACCATCATTCTAGCTAGAGTCCAGTCATCAATGCATGACCATATCAACTACACATACTATGACCTCATGCATGACAACACCCACCACATCATTGTACACTTGACCACATGTGAATACTAACATGCATAAATAATTCATAATCAACCATACACTCACGATGAAACAATCCACAACAACACCATAAAATTCCCATGGCGACCTCACTGCAACCATAACCCATACCATACAAATGCAACAAGCACATGGTCTTACAACATAAGAAACACATATGAAACCAACATGAATTTATGACCAACACACAACCCATCCAGTCTGAGGGGTGAACCATGCTCTAATACCACTCTATAACACCCTCCTCTCATGTCTACCCATGTAACTGACGAACCGGGGTAAACATGTGACAAGAAGTTACTATGATATGATTTGACTCCCTATGTGTCAGTTAAGGAAGTGGAACTAGTAGAACACATCACACAAACCTTCCACATCAACAACAAAAATCCCAGGAGCCATCCCAACCACTTAGGTAACCAACCCATGGGTTCCATTGAAGTTCTAGACCATTAAACCCTCGAATGCTCCCTTGATATGGATAAGCATGCCTCCAAAAGGCTCCAGATGCTCCCACATCATGGGTATGCATGTGTTTAGGGACTTTTCTTCTTAGACCTGTGCTTGCGACTCTGGAATTTGTGCCACTTTTTCAGGACCAGAGCTCAAGTCATTGCCTAGAACTCAATGATAGGATCAGAAATGAATTTACACAACAAAACAATCATAAATTTGCAAAAATATTGACAAGGACTAGGTTGGACCCTACTAGACATGACATGAATTTCATCAAACGTGTCACAAATATGTAACCTATAGATTTAAACAACATATCTGAGCATAGGGGTCTCATACTTATATGATAATCACTAAGAAGCATCGATGCCTCAACATGTTATTTGCAATTTCATCTATTAGGCCATATATACATTGTTCATTCATTTACAAGTAAAAACATGATGAGAGCCATACATAGCCACTGTCATAATTCATGTTCATAACCAACATAATAACAATAGAAATACCAAGGAAACAACAACCATATAATCAACATATAAACTAGTACAATACTCATGAAATAATTGGTGAGCTCCAGTATTGCAGCAATAATGCTGCAACTCCTGGGACTCCCTTCTTTACTTTTATCAACTCGGTAGTTCGTAACAAACTTGGAAGCGATGATGCTATATGCACAAGTACTAGCTCTTTCCGCAGCTGTCACTTGGTCAGCTGGCACAAGTCCGCTAGGGGCTAAAGCCAACTTCTATGAGCTTTGAGAAGAAGCTTGTTAACTGATGGATGGAAGCTAGTCTCGAAGGAAGCTAATCTGCTTGCGAAAAGAAATTGAGAAACTGAAGGAAAGCGCAAACCCTAGCAAACCCTAATTCTACCAGCTAGTCCTACTGACACAAAGAAGAGAATGCAAGCTATTGAAAGAGATGCCATTACTTCTATGAAGGTAAAATACATGTGTCTAGAATACCTTTATCTGAAGAAAACATCTTTTTGTATTTTTGAATAAGTCGTCAGTTTCATCATGCATAGGCTTTCACTGTTCTTGACTGTGCAGAGGTGGATCAATGAGGAGAAATGCCTGGAAGAGGTCGGGAAGGTTCAGAGAGGGCCTAAGGAGTCCATAACACCCTTCCAGGGAGTTTCACAAAGTTTGGCTATCAAGAAACCTCATTTGTGAGCTTCTACAGGAAGTCTGCAGGGGTTCTACAGGATGTTAAGAAATTTCTACAGGGATGTTCAGAAATTTCTACAGGATGTTTAGAAATGGGATTTTGGAGGATGGATGAGTGAGGAAAGATGAAGGAATGGGCATGGAGGTAGGATAGGGGTCTGAAGTGGCCCAGGGACTGGTGGATGGAGTTGGGAGAAGTTGTAGATGGTTGAATTGGCTCAAAGAAGGTTGAAACAATGGTTGCACAGAATGGTAGGGTTATGTGGGCAAGATGACAAATGTGAGACGAGAAACATAGTTAGGAGATGGAACAAATGGTTTTGATGAAGTTTGGGTGGATGAAGAAGTGGTAGAGATGCTCTGCAACCGTGTACTTTCAACTAAACCAATAAAGACCTGCAAGTAATCAAAGTCCTAGTTATACCAACCTAATCTGATCTAGCTAACAGTAAAGTGAATGAACAACAACTTTATTTGCAAGGGAACCATATATATCAACTATGCAATGAAACATTTCAAAGACCTGAACATGTAACCAACTTCTGCAAATGAAAACCGTACACTAGTGATTGCATGGCAAAGCAAAAATAGTGTTTTTGTTTGGGACAACAAGGTTACTTTGATCCCAGTCCCTGGTTGGCCTTTTTCTGGAGATTTTTCCTTGTTGATATCCTACCAACCTAATCTAAACATCAGAAGCATTTCTAACCATAAACCATGACCTATTTAATCAACACAATTTAATCTGCCTAACAGAAATAAGTTTGCAAATGCATAACAGAGAAACAACGATGCATAAAGGAAAAATAACAATACATAAAGGAGGCCTTGGCTCTCAAGTTGGGCCCAACCCTAAGAGTTACGGCTCCTATAAAGAACTCAGAGCTGATACAAAATAGGACTGCTTGTCATTATCAAAAAATAGTCATCAACCGAAAGTTATGCCACAATGGCTACAAGAAAACGAGCTGAAATTGACAGCACTACAGTGCAAAAAATGCAATGGTTTCAAAAGTAAACTGTGAAGGCTGAGGCCTTCTTATTTATACATCACGAGGGGCCCCTGAAGGCCTCCTAAATTCAAGGGACTCGACTATCCCAACTGCTAGTAGATAGTCCCTTTTCTAAAATCTGCTTGGCTGCCTTCAAGATCCATTTCGGTGGCCTGTGAGCTCGGAGTTGAGGGTGGAGATCCCGAGGAAGGGCCATTTAATGTCAGAGACAACCCCCCTACGAATCCTCACCTCAAGCTTGGCTATCACCTAGCCCATGTTTGCTCGGTTTTGCTCCAACGTTTGTCCAAAAAACCTTAAATAACCACGTATTAGCCTCCTAGGTAGAGTGACCACCCTTATTCATTCAAATGACATAAACATACTAAAAAATGCATAATCTATGAAAAATGGAGGATTGAGCAAGGATTGAACAAGGAAAATTAGGCAAAATGAGCCCAATAAGTTACCCAATTTGGGGCTCATCATCACCCCCCTGCTAAATGGGTTGCTCATCCTCTGAGCAACTAGTCCAGCTCCTCATCCTTAATTGCTTTGATCGCCTGCCTCACATCCCAGGCTTCTGAAGTAATATCTTCTTCACTGTCATGGAATCCGGCCTTCCTTTCCACCTCTTCCCACTGCTTATGCTCTTCTTCTTCTGTGACTCCTTCTAGAAACCCCAAAAGCAAAGGTGGACTTAACTTGAGGCCTATCCAGCTAGCCTGAAGATTTTGCATAGACTTTTTGTAGAGAGGCACTCATGCCAAGGCCTCCCTCATTCTAGTTGGGGTGTGGTATTTCCTGATTTTGAGGTTGTGGGATAATGTGTTCCACCTACAGGTGCAAGCATGAACACAGTTGACCCCCAATAGTCGCTCAATGTCCTCAAAATGTGCTATGGCCTGATCCTGACAATCAATGTACTCTAAGAGGGCCTGAGAGTCGGTTTCTAGGTGCTGGTGGGTGGATATCAATGCTGAGGGGTCCCCTGGCTCTGCTCTAATCAACAGTGGTTCCTGTAGTTCCCAGTCCATGACATTTCTGGCCTCTACTGCTCTCTTTTCTTCATGGTTTAACCATGAGGTCATGACCATAAGCTGCATGTCCCCTACTCCTGTGTTGGGGTCCCAAGAGGTCATGTTGGGAAGGGCCAAATTATGAAGGTAGAACTCTGATAGCTTGGCCTTGTCTTCTGACGAACTGCTGTTCAATAAAGCCATGAATTGTTGGGGGTTTTGGATTTGGGTGATACCCCTCTGTGCCAAAGTGTTGATCTGAAATTGCAGCCACTGATCCCTGAGGTATAGGGCATAGGGTTTGGTCGCCTACCTACATTGCAGAGATTCCATTGCCCAACTGGCCATGCAGGCCAGTTGGGCCTCCTTCTCTTGTATCTGTTGTTTTAGAGACTGTATCTCTAGGCCTACTTGCAATTCTCTTTCCTGTAGCTGCCGGTTTAGTGCCTCAAGTCTAGCTTGCATTCCTTCCTTTTTCTGAGGCTCTTCTGTGGTGTCTTTGACTGTTGTAGCCTCCTCCTGTTGTTGTTCTCCCAAGAGGTGAGGCCTATCTTCTTCCCTCTGTCCTTGTAACTGTAGCTGCGGTCTAAGTAGCTCATTCTCTTCTCGTAGCTTGGCCTGCTGGTAGCTCTCCACATGCCGTACCTTGCCAATTCTCTTTGGGCCTCCTTGAGCTTTTCCTCCAGAGGACCTATATTTTCCACCCCCTTGGATTTAGTGATCTTCATCCAAGTGTGGGTCCTTACTCTTTCTTCCTCTAGTGCTAGGAAAAGTGGCACTGTGAATTTTTGAGGAATGATTTTCCCGGCCTCTAAGAAGTTATAATAAGAGCCCAGGTTGGGCTGGGGGCTTGGTTCCATAATGGTATCAGCCTTCTCTTCCTCCAGTGATGACTTGGCTGCTTTTTCCTCCATCTTTTCGGTCTCCTTCAGCCTAGCCAATGTTTCCTGTAAAGCAGCCTTGGCATCCTGTAGAGAGGCCTCCAAGTTCAATTTTTCCATCCTTTCTATCCATGTGGAGGTCTTTGGGCTTCCCCGCTCATATGTGATGGATGTATTTTGTTTGGATGGGGTGTCTTCAACTGTAATTGGTCCTTTGGATTGTTTCTCCTTTGGTCTGCCAGTTTTAATCCTCGTGCTTCTTCTCGCCTTAAAATACATGGAAGGCTCCCTCTTCCG
>APFE030120727.1:26564-41317 GCA_000404065.3 Pinus taeda
ACGAGGGGCCTAGCAGGCCTCCTAAATTCAAGGGACTTGGCTGTCCCAACTGCTAGTAGACAGTCCCTTTTCCAAAATTTGCTTGGCTACCTTTAGGATCTGTTTTGGTGGCCTGTGAGCTCGGAGTTGAGGGTGGAGAACCCGAGGAAGGGCCATTTAATGTCAGATACAACCCCCTACGAATCCTCACCTCAAGCTTGGCTGTCACCTAGCCCATGATTGCTCGGTTTTGCTCCAACGTTTGTCCAAAAAACCTGAATTAACCACGTATTAGCCTCCTAAGTAGAGTGACCACCCTTATTCGTTCAAATGACATAAACATACTAAAAAAAATGCATAATCTATGAAAAATGGAGGATTGAACAAGGACAATTAGGCAAAATGAGCCCAATAAGTTACCCAATTTGGGGCTCATCAATAACAAGGATAAATAACCTCATATTAATGATGCAAAGGCCAACCAGGTTTGGGAGGGACTTCCATGAACCACCTGACCATAGACATGGTTGAGCCAAATCTCTCTTCAGTTAGTCAGCCTCATGCCATATTCCAAGCATGAATGTGGGATCTCATATAACACATCAATCATAACCATCAAGGGCTTCTAGAGGAAAAACCACCTCAACCCATCAAACAGTGATTCCACCTCACGGTCAGACATCACAAACTATCACCAAATTGGTCTCTACCCAAGCCTTCCAGGGATCCAGATAATTTGTTCCTACCAAGGCTCCAGGAAAAATAACTCAACCCACAACTGCCGTCGGGCTCCAGAGCGTTTGCCCAACCAAGGCTCTAGGGCTAGTAACTCAACTCACCAAGATCTCTAGAGTGTTTTTCCAACCAAGGCTCCAAGACTAGTAACTCAACCCAAGCTGTTACAGGGCTTGAGAGTGTTTGTCCAACCAAGGTTCTAGGAACTAGTAACTCAACCCAAGCTAAAGGAAACATGAGAACCAACCAGAAAAACAAAGAAATGAACCCACAACACCATGCCTATCCAGGAAATGTCATGGCTAGGAAAATCCATTATCAATCCAGGCAATCCTCCATGCCAATGATAGGTCATGACCAATAAATCACATGCATATGCCATGCTGAATGCCAAAAATAGTGAGGAAAACATACATTCAAATCGATACCTATGAGCATAACCCACTATAGTTGTTGATCTTGATGTCCTCTTGCACTTTCTTGC
Organism: Pinus taeda; assembly: GCA_000404065.3. Lineage (NCBI taxonomy): Eukaryota > Viridiplantae > Streptophyta > Pinopsida > Pinales > Pinaceae > Pinus > Pinus taeda. The sequence continues at coordinate 27,763 of APFE030120727.1, forward strand.
TCTTCCTCTGCCTTCTTGCTCTAAAACTCTAAGAATGCCACACTCCTCTAAGAGTGCTCCAAAAAAACTCTAAGTTTCCAAGAGTATGAGAGAGAGAGAATAGAGAGAGAGCCAAAAATGAACTGACAAAAGTCTGTGAAATGGTCCTCAAAAGCCTTTCTATTAATTAGGCCTCTATTTTCTTCATTTTCCATTATTTTCCTTCATTTGCCATTATTTTCCTTCATTTTCCTCCTGCAACTTGTGACCTTTCACCTCTCTTTTCTCCTAATTTCCATTATTTTCATAAATGAATGTACCCAAATTCCATTTTCCCTTTCCAAAGCCTTTGCCATTGCCTTTGCCAATTTCCTTGTCCATTAAACAACGACAAGTGATCCCCATCACTATGATTTTTCCAAACATTAAGCTTGGAATACATGTCCTGTGACCATGGTTATTAATTTTCCTTTATTAACTTTTATTACATGAAATTTTCACCAAGGATGTTACAGTTGTGCCTCCACCCTCAAATAAAAAAATGGGAATCCTAGGATTGATCCTCCACTCTCTTATTAGAAAGGGAATCTAGAGCACACTTCAAAACCAAGAAAACAAGTGGAGGGGAGTTAATAATTTTTTACTAAGGATCCATGGACCATCCCACCACTCAAGTTGTCAAGGGAATATAGAGAAAACCATCTCCACCCTTTAGTCTTATAGGGAATCCAAAGAACCTTGTCCTCACCTGTGAGCTATTATTTTTACTCCCAATGCTTAACCGAGTAATGGATTTTCTTTTGAGCATTGTGATAACATCAAACAGTTTTTATTTTTACATCCTTGCTCAGTGGTGCTCTACATGCATTCTCCATGTCTCTTTTTCAGTAACAATCTCCATATGTGACAATGCTCTCCGTGCATATGCTCTCTCCCTGTGTTCTATCATGTATGGTCTCTCCCTCTTCCCCAAGGATGCTTGTCCTTTTTCCTCAGGTCATTGCAACCGTCTTATGTTGCGTGGGCTGACAATGTTGTCGTGCCTTCCTTCTCATCCACATTGGTTCTTTCCTGCATTGTAGTGGGGGATGTTGTGTGTTAGCACTTCCTTCCACCCAACTTTTTTCTGGTTGACTTCTCTTTCCCCAACTACTCATGTAGCCCATTTCTCATTTAATTTTGTCCATTTTTCTTTGCATATTTTTCCAAGGCAAGCATGGTCCCTTGTCCTTCTTCTTCAGCTCAATTAATTTAGAAAAACACTCCATTTAAGGCATACCAACCAACCTTCAATGGTTTTCATAAAAAAGTCAAGCCTCTTTTAAATCCCACGAAACCTCCCTCCTCAAAATCTGGAATCCGTGTCCCAATTATCAAGCCTTTTTTTAAATTATAATCAAAGTGCATGAATTATTTCCAATGAGGGGGAATTAGCCTGAGGCTGTCACACCAAGTCCCTCCCATAATGCTTACATGTCAAACATTAAAATCACAAATTATAATAACAATATTGATCTTTGTGTGACTAGTCTTCATTAGCACTTACACCCACTCTAGAATCTCATAGACAATGCTCTTTCTTCAACCACCATCTTAGAGATACCACTTGATCTATTTAAGACACAATCACTTTTGACCATTGTTGATGTATTTGTAGGATCGACGATTCTTGACTACCCCAAAAAATAGTCTCGATATTGAATCACTCTACGGATATACTTTCATCTATCAAAATGCAGCGAATTACAATTTTGACAGTTATATAGGTAAGTGGTCCAGGTACTAAATGTATTCAGAAGTCAATCATACAACTTGACCTTTTTGACATACACAAACTTACATACACACAAAGATAACCTGTAATTGTTGATTTTGAAGAACCAAAGAACAACCAAACCACCAACATATAATATAGTATAAACATAACCGAGTTAATGATGTGTTCTCTTGGCATCGAAGAACATCAAGAACCATTAAATTGAATTATGCTATCATGATCAATAATTGGTTCTTCATTATATAAATTTTACAAACAAAATGATCATATACTACTAATTACTAGTTGTCATTTCTTTCGTGCACCACACAATAAAACTACATATCATTGTTGCATGACTCGTACTCGTATAAGACTCGTCTGGATATTGACATGGCAACCCATATAAGACTCCAGAATGACCCGTATAAGACTCATATAAGACTCAGAAAAATGCATAAAAAACTTAAAATACGGTAAAATTTAATCCCATAAAAGAAAAAAAGAAAAAACCCAAATTTTGAGGGTCTCCATGCATCTTATGCGGGTCCTATGAAGTTCTTCACGGGTTCAATGTGGGTAGCCTGGTTTTATGCTCATTTTAGTGGGCACGGGTAGAAACCACAGGTTATATGGGAGTGACCTATCTCTCTATAAAACCCGTTAAGACCCGTGGGTACTCATGGGTCTTATAAGAGTTGTGCTACACTGCTACATATAGGATCAACAATAAATTTCTGCAAAATATTTTCTAAAATATGAGAGAGAGACTAGGGCTCCTTGATAGTTTAGATGACAATTTCTCCATATTGCATGAACGTTTCTCTAGACCTTTGAGAAATGCATGTAGATCTCTACATTCTTTGCAATTCCCTTCCATAGTTCTCACACGATCTCGCTATATTTGACCTCGAAAAAACACTTTCAACACACACTCTAAATTGTAGATCCACACTAAATCTGACCAAATCTATGATGATTTGGCTTCTTCACAGGCAAATTTGTGCACAATAAAACTTCACACAACAACAACATTGGATCTTTGCAATTCTCCTTTGCATGCAATTATCCACAATCCACACACACATCAACTAATCACACAAAACACTTACACATCTACACTAACCTATTTTTACATCAAATTACCATCACATTTCTCTCACATCCTTGGGTCCTTCTGCAAGAGAGTTAAGCCCAGAGCTCCAACTCTCATACCAACTTAGAAAAATAAAATGAGAGAGAAAACATTATTATACACCAACTACAAATCACATTGTTATTTCATAGAAAAGTAGAGGTTACATATATAGTTTATGGATTATGAATTCTTAACCTTCTAGATCCTAAGAAGGTGGATCTGATTAGCTAAATATAATATCCTAGAAACTCATAATTACAATTTACAATCACAACTTGTAATACATATGTAACACATGTGGAAATATTACTTCCAAGTGGCTCTAGTCCAAGAAGAGTACAAGGAATTTTATAAACATTTATATATACTTCAAATCACTCATGCAAGCTTAATCCAACCTACTGAAAATGTTGATTGATAAAAGGAAAGATGAAATGCACAGTATCAAATTGAAGGAGTGTTACAATTATTCCTGGTATATTTGAACTTCTCTACGATGTTGTACTAGATAAGGAGAAACCCGCTACTCATAATTTTTGGGATTACCCTAGGAATTGTGAAGAAAATGTTTAATAGAAAAATAGTGCAGGGGCACCCAATGGGCTTCTCATGTGAGAACAAGATCAACCATTATCCGTCCTACCAGAGGACCCATCTTGAACCCATGGCCGGAGAATCCACAGGAAATTACAATAGATGATTGGTTGTTGTCGACAGCTCAGTCTTCGTCAACAACAAGAAATCGAGGATGAAATCCTCATCAGGGGTCATTGAGTACATGCAAGCCTCGACAAAAACAAGGCTTTCTAACAAAACATTTGCTCTGAAATTTTCTGCTAAGAAAGGGATTTCCTCCTACCTCAATGCATCTAGATCAGGCAAGAAGGTCCTCTTATCAGGGTCACATGGGTTGCCTCCTCTGTTACCATAAACAAGACGATGGTCATCATTCTTTGGAAAAATGCTCTAGAAACAAGACAACACAGGAAATGTGGTCTTATACACCTGTTCCCGTTTTGATTGGCCATAAATGCGTTTTTTCCAGAAATGTTCAACCACTTTCAACTTCGTTTCTCCTCCATTTGATGATATCCTTTCCCAACTCAGGTTAACTCCCATTCCAACAGTGGTCGTCTTTTTGAGTTGCATGCAAATTAATTTCCTTTTGCAGTTGTGCATGTAAATTAGTGGTTGTGACTGCTAGTAAGGAACGATTTTTGAGGTGGAATTAAGCTACAAACCAGAGCAAATTTTTCATTCAGCAGAGGTAGCCGATTCGGAGATCAGAGTTGAATGTCAGTTAGCTCCATGTCCCCAGCTGATTAGATTCAGCACCATCGTTTCTCAGGTACAAGACTTAATGCATAGGGATACAACCTTTACATGTAAGAAATCTACAACAACGATTATGAATACTTTAAAGAATCTAAAAAATGAAACTTTAGATGTCCAGGATTACCTCCAGCCATTGATAACACTCTTGCTGCAAACCACAGTCCACCTTTTCTTTTCTGAAACAACACTCCAGCTTCAATCCAAGCAAAGGAAAAGAATACAGAAAGTATGAAGGCAATTCCAAGCTATGCTCTCTCAGCTAGATGGTGTAAACAACTAAAGGGGATTGAGATGCTAGCTTGGGGACCAAACAGATGAATTTATAGCCAAGCTTCCATCAAGCTTCTAATGGCTATCTATCAGGTGTTCCACAGATCAAGGTATAGAACTCCAGATGGAGTAATGGACCACTTCAGAAGCTCCCAACAAGAAAATTAATTGATTGCAGTTGATTTCCTTAATTTAAGGAAATTACTGTAGTTAGTTTCCAAAAATTAAGGAAAGACTGCAGTTTAGTTCCATAACTGTAGGTTACAGTTGGATAAAATTAATGGAGCTTAACATTACAATTTCTTTGGTTTTGTGCTTAAAGTCATCTTCGTTGAGTTTGTATAACTCGGACCTGGGAATGAATTGGCCAAGCCAAAGACCTGGGAATGACTTGGTCAAGCCAAAGACTCCTGAATGAGAGTATGACTCCGACTTAGGAAATACTATATAAAAACTACTCAAACTTGCTCAAAAATATTTGAAATTTTGCAATTGTATTGATCCATCTAAATACAAACAATAAAATCCCGAGTCCCAACAAATTTGACCGATTTTTCTATTAAGTATGTCATTTCCAAGTAGAGTCACCTTGTTTAACGGCTACACTAAGGTGGCTTGTAGAGTCAGTGTCAAACATTTATTCATCAAGTATAAAGAATCAGTTGTTACTTATTAATAATGTACCTGTAGTTACTCGGAATTGGAAAAATCATACATGAAAACATGTTGAAAGAAAATCAACATATACCTGTACTGGGAATTTGGAAAAATCATACATGAAAAAATGTTGAAAAAAAATCAACTTGCATGTAACATACCTAAATGGGACTTTGCTTTTTTTTTTATTAATCAGTTTTAAGTCTAATTAAAAATGAGATGGCTGAGATTTATATAATTACGATGGGTTACACTAAGTATTAGAGGGAATGATATTGATATCAATGTCAAAGTAGCCTTTAATTATATCAGGTTGTGATTACCATAGTTCATTTTCCATTTCTTCTTCTTCCTTTTGTGCTCAGTATCTAAACTGTTTAAAATAAGTTATTTGTGTGTATGCATTTGGATTATGACAATGGGATTTTTGTACCGATATGGTTTATGCATGAGACACGATATGGACTTGGGAATTTGGATGCAACGTGGATTTTGTAGAGGCTAAATATGAGCCCCATAAAGAAGTTATTTGAACCAATTTCTGGTAATTGCTTGGATATGTTGAGAAGGTTGAGAGTCTTGAAGAGAATCAAAATATACATTTAAATATTTATATTTCAAATTCTTATTCTCATTTTTTTTCTCTCTCCTCTTTTCTTATGCTTTGTATTAATGTGCACTCTGTACCCAATTTCTTGTCTTCCCATAGACTGAAGGCCTCATCCGTCATTGCAGATTAGTATTCTACTGGTTCTGAAGATCCTAGATTCCCCATGAGAAGATCCTCTATGGTACAGAAAATCACATTGATCCAGGAGGAGAACCGATTTGGCTTTCTTTGCAATTTGGTAGGCAGTGCAACTACCACTACCACTTTGTACTCGCCTCAGATCTCACCCATCTTGGTTGCTTGTTCTGCAGAAATTGGAGGTGTTGTGTATTCATTCAACGGTGCCAGATAAATAGAGGTCGCTTGGTAATTGGTAATTTAAATGCGTGGATTTTCAGTGGAATCGTTTTTTTTGTTTGTCTTTTGTTTATCTGCTTGTACCATGCAGTGATTTCTCTTTCTGCTCATTGGAGAAACCTCGTAGCCGTTACTCCAAATGAATGTGAGGAGTCGTAGTTTTATAATATATAATGGGTGACAAATGCATTTTACTTGCTTAATATTGAGCAAAATATAAATTTATTTATTATTATTATTTAATTATATAATATTTTATAATATATATATTATATATATATATAATTAGATTTTTAATTACTTTATTTATATTTGTAATAGAAATGGTTATAATATTATGGTTTATCAATTATATCATATGTCTAAAAAATTAATAACTTATTTTATATAATAAATCTTGATGATATTTCTTTAATTAATTCATTTAGTTAGAAAAACAAAAATGACATGATTATTTTAGAGAAAATTTCAATCGTTGATTTGATTTGTGCATGCTGCTAAGAATATTCTAAAAGGTTAAATTCCTATCATATATCTAATAATTTTTAAGCAAGTAAATTAAATGGAAGCCGTATTCAAAATAATTAATTATTTCAATGTAATTAACTATTTTGTATTTTTAAATTAATGTTCATTTTTTCACATTTACCTAATATAATAATGAAATTACTCTGCAAATTATCAAATAACAATAATCTTAAAAATTACCATGCAAATTATCAAATAACAAATGACATCAAAATGAATGGTTTATAAAACAAATTAGGTGGATGATAAAGATTTATGTAGAATATTTTAGAATATTCTTAGTAGCATTCTCAATTTAAAAGTTGATATTTATTTTCAAAGTAGTTATGTCTTTTTTTCCCTTTCAATTAAATTGATTAATTGAAAAAATAGCATATGGACAAGTGTCATATAAAATGACTTATAGTTTTTTGGGCATGTGGTATTAATAGACCATGGTATTGTAACAAAGCCTATTTATCGATTAAAATCTCCATGATAAAGTAAGGTGAATCTCTCCATAGTTAAGATTCTTTTTTTTAAACCAGAACCATGAATATTTTGTATTGTAAAACTTAGATTGTACATCCCAAGGTTAATTAGAGAAACTTTTCCCTAACTTTCTATTTCTAGTTTCATACAATTTATGTTTTCCAAGTGTGTCATTTTTCAACAGTCAATTCTAATTGTCCCATTGCCAACTTATAACAACACTAGAAACAATCAATCAAAAACACAAATTACAATCATCCACTGTGCCCATTGCACGCTTATAACAACACTAGAAGCGATCAATCAAAAACACAAATTACAATACATCTACTGTGCTTATTTATGAGTCTGATAGCCCTTGAAGACGCTTTCATTTTCATAATTTTCCTATTGAAGCTTTTCCATGTGCATATGCGCCTCATTTGATTGGGAGAGCATTAATTTTTAGAGTGTATGTGTAGTTTTGATTGATTTGTATTCTTATACTGGAGAAGGAGCTCCTCTGTTGGACAATACTATTGTAATCTTCATTGAAGGTGTCCCTAGGAGTCATATTCTTCTACATAACCACTAAAATTTGAATGCAATACACAAAAATCGCACAGAGTCTAGAGTCCCAAACCTTCTCTAACATGGTATTAGCTCTGTGGGAATTGATTTTAAAATTCAGAAGGGAAACCATTGTTGTCCCTTCTCCATCCATTAGGATACAAAGTAGTAGAAGCAAATATTTCAAGAATGTCATGATACTATTGAATCCAAGATAACTGACATATAGGAACATAATAACAACAGGCAAGTAGGATAGGTCCATAAGAGAGTGATTCCCGGGAAGTATGGAACACAAAGAGTCAATGAAGAGACCGCCTCGAGGATACTCCGAAGAATAGCATAAAAGTGAGATAAACGACATTAAAACACCAAACTTAAAATGTTGCTAGTTGTAAATTAGCCTACAAACTTAAAAAATGTGATGATAATAAAGTTGAAAGGTACAAAGTAAGAGTAGTAGCAAAAGGGTATTCGCAAATAGAAGGTATTGGATTCCATGATTTTTTTTTAGCACTTATTAAGCTTGTTTCCATTAGTGTAGTTTTAGCACTAGTTGCCTATGTGATCTTGAATTAGAGCAATTAGATGTTAAAACATGATTTTACGTAGAGATATGGATGAGGAAATACATGGTTTGTTCAAGATTGCAAAAGAAGATTTGTTTACAAATTTAAGAATTCATTGTGTGGTCTTAAGTAATCTCCTAGGTAGTGGCATAAGAAGTTTGATTCTTTCATGGTGATCCAAATTTTACTAGAAGTGAGTATCGCCATTGTGTTTACTTTAAAAGTTTAAATAATATATTCATTATCTTAGCATTATATGTTGACAATATGCTTGTAGCAAGCAAAAACATGGTTGAGATCAATAGGTTAAAGGCTCAATTGACTAGGACCTTTAATATGAAAGATCTAGGAGTAAGAAAACTAATATTGGGCATATAAATATATAGAGATAGGGAAAATTGTAGGCTTTAGTTATCACAATAGAATTATTTGGAGAAGATACTCATGAAATTCATAATGAATAATGTGAAACTAGTAAATATCCCTTTGGATTCCCATTTAAATCTTTCTTTCAAGTTTATATCCTAGTAATAAAGAAGAAAATGATCATATATCTCATGCACTATATGCTAGTGTAGTAGGAAGTTTAATGTATGTAATGGTCAGCATAAAGTTGGATATTTCACATGCATTGGTGTTGTCAATAGATACACGGAAAATCCAAGTAGAACATTAGGAAGCAATAAAATGGATGCTTCAATATCTTAGAGGTACAAGTGATTATTGTATCATTTATAATGATTGCAGTGATTCAATTGATGATTATCTTGATTCAAATTTTGCAAGTCATTTGGGTGAAAAGATATCTACTTTGAGTTACATCCTTAGAATTGTCTCACATGCATGCAAGGAAGAAAATTGGTTAAAGGGTATATTGGTGGGTTTGAAAAAATGTAAGACAAGGTGAATATATTCTGTGATATTCAAAGCACTATATATTTGGATACTAATCCAATTTATCATAGTGAGACTAAGCATATTGATATTGAATATTATTTTGTAAGACTAGTTATTGATGAAGGTGGTGTACTTCAGAAGAAAGTCCATACTCAAGAAAATTGTGTAGACATGTTTACAAAACCAATACTATTAGAGAAGTTGAGATGGTTTTTGAATTCTTTTGGCTTGCATAAAAGGTGATGAATAAACTTGAGAAACCTACTAGGTAAATTGTTGGAACTATAGTAACAATTAAAAGAATAATAAAAAAAACTATGACAAAAACCAAATTTAATTTAAGTAAATGATTGATAGTTCATGTAATGGATGTAATAATGCCAATAATGTTAAATATAGTTATATATCAATGAAGCCCCAAAAGGCATAAGCTAGTTTTGTAAGCTAGTTTTGTAAGCATGGTTTGAGAAGCTTATAATGCTTATTCTTGAGCAATAAAAATACTAATGCCTTACCTTATGGATGTTTGCTTGACACAATTTAGGATTTTAGCATATAAAATTTATGTTTTTTAATATTATTCTATTATCTTATTTTACTTTTCATCATTTCTTCATATTCATCTTGCACAACCATTTATATTTTTGACTCACATTTTCAACACACAAATCCATGACACCCATAACAAACACAATATTTGCATTTCCTCCTCATTGTGCCCCTAAGCATTTTGGAAGAAGGCATGGCCAATAACTTGGCAGAATCAGATAATATATGGGAAAACTCACCTAAGATGAAAATGACCACCCTCCAATTCAGTTGAACAATGGTGCACGCATTTTAAGAAATAAGTAGGAAAATATAACTTCAACAATTGTTGGTAGTTTGTTGTTTTCATTGATGTCAAGTTTAGGGGGAGCTTGGTAAGTGTGTTGTCATTGATGTGTTCATTTATTCCCATTGATGTGTTGATTCCTAGCTTGATGTCATGGATGAAAGTGATATATTTGAAGGACTTTCTACTTCATCTCAAATGAGGATGATATGTTATTGGTTAGATAGCTCTCTCTTAGAAATTTTCAATGATATATGGAACATGACCTAACTCCCAAGGAATAAGGAGAAAACTCAGTTTGAAGTGCTAGGGTACAAGTAATGATCCGAGAAGGTCATGGTTCCTTACAGGCTTGAGTATGGAGAGAAAGCCCCATCATTGGATTGGTGACAAATTGTAAGTTAAGAGCTCAGGAGGGAGAGCGATGGCTGACAGGCGGTGAACTAGCAAGTGGCTAGTCATAATGCCTAGTCACAAGGACCCCAATTGGAAATTCCCAAGTTTCCTTTGAACCACGAACACAAAATATCATGAGGAGGAGCATACGGAATGTCCAATGAGTAGTGAGTGGTGGAGTGCCAAAGTCTTCGGTCATAGTGGGCTAGGAAGTTAGTGCCTAGACGGTTATCGAACTACCTTGTCTAAATAATGTGCACACAACCAAATGGGCGGCGAGCAAGAAACCGACACATGTGGTAGTCTAGGTGGCATTTAGGTAGCGCCAAGTGCTAGTTTTGTGGCATGAATGATGATGTGACACTTGGTGGTCATGACAAGTGGAAAATGGATTTGGCTTTTTTGGGTGGCCAAGTGGCCCTTTTCTAAGTGACCTATGGCAGTGATGTGGCACGATAGGTAGCAAAGAGACAACGTGGCAGCTTGAGGAGATGACACATGACAAAGATATGGCATGACAAGTGGTATACAGTGATGTGGTAGGTGTTAAGATTCACGCCAAGAGTTTGTTTGGTAGATTTTCACAATTTTATTATATTTTGGAATAACAGTGGGACCGACAACCGTCAGCCACCACCCACTACTTAGATAGAACAGTTGTGGTCCAATGATAAGGGACACCAACGAATCGATGGTTGAAAGGTATAAGGTTTCTCGTCATTGACAACCAAAAGGAATGAGAAATTCTTGTCTATCAGATTGCCTAGATATCAGACCGCCTGAATATCAGAGTTTCACACTAGTTTATGAGCAGTGAGCGATGAGAAATAAGGTGATGATCACAACCCTCAGTCACAAGTGGGTAGCATATGAGTGCCTAGGGATCTATCGACCATTGGACATTGGGCTACAACAATGAACATTTTTTTCTTTAATATGAAATTAGCATATTTCACATATCTAGGACTTAGTACAAGCATCATCTAGCCATTAAGCCTCATGGCGATGTAGTCTAGTATGAAGGAGAGAAGGAACCGGATGTCAAATATTCCACGTACGTGACCTAACGCAGTGATGTTATTTGCCCATCCGGCCAGAAGGTAGTGCAACGCTGTTGCAAAGAAGAGTGGGGAATAGATCCCCATATTCCTAGATTTATCTAGTTCAGTAGATATCCAGTCCTAGACTAGCATCCAGATATTCGTTGTGTCAAAAACTCATCATGCCTGGAAATGTGTAGATAACTGGATTTTCGGGAAAAATCATTTTATTGGAAAAAGGGAATATTGCACAAGTCTAGGGTGGAGTGTTGATGGAGCTTAAGATCTTGGTCCTAGCCCAAGGTCATATGGTCTATGGTGGTTAAAACTCAAGGGCCAAGACTGCGGAATTTGGTGTTTGGTCACCAAATTTAAAGGACGAAAATTTGGTGTCTTTAGGGCGCCAATTTTGATTGGTGGTTGACAAAAAAAAATGCAAAAATGGGTCTAAAGTGTATACAAGTTTAACAAAGGATGAATTGAAGCATTGGAAATTAGAGAAATAAATTGACGTGAACTTGAAATGACTCGAATTCTCATATGGTGAAGGAAAAATGACCCATAACATCAAGTGAAAAATTCCCATGGAGGCCACAAGATATAAATATAGAGTTAAAAAGTGAAGCATCAAGTGGTTTTTAAATATGAAAATATAGGAAGACAAATTTGTTAAACCCATGCATATCTAAAGAAGGATAATGCAAAGAGAGTAGTAGAAACCTGAGCATATTATGTAGTAGAGTGAAAGAGCCAGAGTGTGGTAACTGAGCACACTGATATAAAGTAAAGACTAGAGTAGATCTAACTATAGATCCGAGTTGCAGATAACCTAGGAGAAGAAAGGAGCATGGACCTAAGGAAAGAATTGCTAGAACAAATTTGAAAAGTTGTAATTAGATTTGGGCGTGAGGAAAGAGATGCATAATTGAGATAAAGTTTGCAAATGTGATTGAGTGAAATGATGGTGGTATGAGTATGTTTAAGTTGTTGTAGAATATCTACATGACCAAGAGCAACAAAAATAATTCTGAAGACTAAAAAGGAAGAAAGCATGTGGGTTTGAGTTTGGAAATGGATGAAAGAGGGATTTGCAAGGAAAGATAGGTTGGTGCTTGCACATTAGGAGTGGGTGCTTCCTTTAGGTTAGAGCTTGTAAAGATTATGGATTTGGTGCCTCCTTCAAGTAGGTTCTTGTAAATTCAGGGGATGGCCATCTCCTTTTAGTTGGAGCCATAAAAGTTGATGTAAACGTAGGTTTCAGGCTACAATAACATTTAGACATAAGTTTTTTGGTTTTCTCCCTTTATGGGTTTCCACATACATATGACATTTTATGTGTTGTATACTTGATTGATCACTAAATGATTTGAAATATTGTAAATTGTTAACAATTTTTAAAATCAACCATTATACTGATTCACACCCCCTCTCAGTATAATATATTTCTAGAAATTGATATTAGAGTAGGTTCCTTTAGGAACAATTTAATAGTTAGAAGGAATATTACATTAGAGAAAATGCCCCATGAGAAAAATAAGAAAAGTTCTTATGATTTTCCATTTGAAGGAGATAATAGATGCACTTCTAGTAGTGATGATGAATGTAGTGTAGGTTCTTCTTTTTTTCTTTAAAATTTGATGATGTAATGTAATATTATTTAATTATTTCTACTGTTATTTTATAATATTCCTTAGGAGGCCTATTTTATACCTCAATATTTCTCTAATGTAGCTAAATGAATGAGAAGGTCATTTTGAAAAACTAGAAGCCGAGATTGTTTCACTGAGAAATGATCCAGGAAATAGCCAATGATCAAGTAAGTTTGATAAGAGTATGAAAATCCTAGATGGTATTCTCAACAATCAAAGATCTCCTCTCATCAAATTGGTTTTGGCTATGAAGGAGAATTGTCAGGCTAGGTAGTAACTCCACAAATTAATTCATATTCTATTCCTTCAGGTTGGTCTTTATTATATACATGAGGGAGAGACTGTTCACTTCATCTCCCGATGACTGTTCATATTTATTATTATTTATTTACATTAATTACATTCACCCAATCTTGATGATTAGGTGTCAACATTCCCCCCCTTAATTTGAAGGGATGTTGGTGAGTCCAAGCATCATTCTGAATCGTTCAAGCTTTTCTCTTCCAAGTGCTTTGGTGA
>APFE030120727.1:77564-94041 GCA_000404065.3 Pinus taeda
AAGAGGGCGAGTAATCCCCTAGGGTTTTGGCGAAATTCTCCATCCTTGAGATGTTGCTGTTTCCATAAGGGCTTCCTCCTCTTTCCAACAGTAATACATTGAAGTTCTGCGAGAGCGTTGCTGCTAAGGGGCAACCTGCTGTGCCTCCTCCAACGATTATATAATCAAAATGTGACGTGAGTGGCGATTCGGAGGCATTCCTCATGAATGTGTAAGATGGAGCTGTTTGTGTCCAAACAAATCAACAAAAAATCAAACTCGATTATGATCGTATTTGTAATGGAAACGAAATTAGTGTGAGACATTATTTAAGCACTATGTTTAGGTATTCAATTCAATATAAAGAGTATTGGTATTCAATTTAATGAGTGGAAGAAATGTATTTTTTCAACCTAATTTTTTTTTTAAATAGGTTAATCTAATTTCAATATGAAGAGTATTAGATGTGTAAAAAAAATGTATGGTTTCCAATTATTTTTTTAAAAATTATTATATTAAAAAAATTGGTTAGTTTCTAATTTAGAAGTGAGTTGTAGTTGATTAGGTTAATTTGTGAGTTGTAATTGATTAGGCTAATTATTTTAGAGGTTGTTATGGTTATTTTTTTTTAATGAATTTTATCATTTTATTTAATAATTTATTAGTTTATAGTCTACCATGTTTTAGATAGATGATGATCATGCTCTATTAAGGCACTTCTTGATGTGAAGTTATTGGTTCAATTCCCTGCCTCTATTAGATTGAGTAATATATTGGACATGATAAAAATATAGTCCTACCAAGCTTACAAAAAAAAAGTTTACTAATTTATATAATTCAAAAAATTGTAATGATGTAAATAAGCTTTTAAAATATTATAGAAATCCAAAAAATTATGGTTGTTAATAAAATTTTAAGAATATTATATAGATTATAAATATATTAAATTGATTGTATTTATTTTAGTAATTAAGAATAATGTTTATTATTTTCTTATGAAATTTAATTTTAGTTACCAATATATTTTATAATGATTTTGAAGATTGAAATATGAAAAATATCTCAACTTTACTTAAATTATTATTTAAAGTACTATAAAATGAATGGAGAAATTAAAGCTAATTAATTAAAGATATCACCATAAACTCATAGAGTTTGCATCCATCACTATTAATTTAAAATATTGATTCTAGAGATGAACAAAAAAACCAAAACCCTTCCCTATATTAAAAAACAAAATATATATATAAATAATACAAATACACATTTCATCTCTTACCATAGTATGAAAAGTAAAAAAAAACTTTATATTATACTTGTTAATTTTAATACTTATAATATTATTAAAAAAAAATACTTATAATATTATAATATATCTTATATACAAAATAATATTATTATACACTTAATACCCAGAGAAAATATAAATACACACTTCAAAACATGACAACCTCATAAATCTACACCTCATCTGAGAAATAAAAAAAGAAGTGTTTGTATAAAATCAGGAGAATGAATAGGCTCACTCACAAAAATACACATTTTAATTTATCTTAAATTAACACAAATTTATTTTTATTTTAATAATTTCTGAACACAAGCCTTCTGCTTAAAACAATTTTACTTTTATTTTAATAATTTCTAAACACAAACCTTCTACTAAAAACTTTACTTTTACCTTATTTATCTCATAATTTATCTAGAATGAGAGCAAAGTAGACCTAGATCTTCCACGCCCTGTTTGCAAAATGGACCTGACAGTGCTAAATTTAGTCCACTGCTGCTGTAATCACAACACAATATTGCATACTAAAGGTGCAGGCTTTATAATTTTCAACACAATCACATTATACTTAGACCTAGAATAAAAACATCTCTACCATCTAGGTTAATCTATAATCTATTACATGGTTATTTTAGTTCATATAGTTCATAGTTATTTTTATGGTAGATTTTGAAAATATTTTGGTTATTATATATTTTTATGGTAGATAGTTAAAAATTACTCAAATGATTAATTTGATTGTTATCTATCAAATTCCTAAATATTTATGTTCTTATTCATCACATTCTTAAATATTCCTAACTTAAATAAAATAAAACATGTATACATAACCGAGCAATCAGCTATTCTATGTACTCTGTTGCAAAGCTTAGTACGTAGTATCGATTACAAATCCTAGACAGATTCTACAACAGTGGCGATAAGAAAGTTTGCAGAATTAAGAGCACAAAACGCAAAAACCCGTTAATAACGAATCCTGACTAAGGCAACCAGAGATCGAACTCATCATTTTTTCAACTGAATGAAGACGATGATAAATTAGTGAGTATGAATTCGACCTTTCTCTGAATAGCAAACACGAGTGATGCATAAAATTCCAAAGAGAGCAAGAATGATCTTCAATCCAACGGCCGCCATCTCTTTGTCCCGAGCAATTATACAAACCCTAATAAGCCAACGTCCACGTCCTTCACATGAAAAAGTTTATCCGCTGCAATCGCTCCTGCACATAACCCTTTGGCATCAAGAAAAAACGAATAGAAAGATTAATTTAACAAACAAAAACGGGCAAAACATCGGAGATTTAATATGCATACAAAGGCCATGAAGGCCTGCACGCATTATGTGTGAACCCAATACCTTGGATGGCATGCTATTCGCTAAAATTCTGTGGTCCTGCCATCAACATCACCAATGCAATGCCACTGAATTTCTGAGGACTCCACTGATTCTCCACTTAAAAAGTGTTTCTAGTCGCCTAATACCAGGAGAAACGCAACCCCTGTGACCTCCGGATGCGGAACGTTTGCAACTTAGACCAACTTTTTGGGATTTTGTTGCTGCACGGCTCTAAGAACCAGATTCTGCGCAAGATCGATGACAAAACTATGTACTGGTCGATCAACGAAAAGAAGCCACAACTATGATGGGTGGGCATACAGAGATGGTTTCTATCTTACATTTCTCCATCTGCTTTAGTGGATAGATTGTGATGTAACAATTTCTTTTTCATTTGTTTTTTTATCGAATTTGGTGATCTAGTAAATTCGAATTTGGTGGTCTAGTAAATCAGAATTTTAAATAAACATGATCACAAAATAGTGGATAGATGGCGATGTAACCATTTTTATTTTCTTTCTAGAATTGCTTAATCTAATAAATTAGAATTTAACCCATGGAATTCTATTTTTAATTTATATTTTGAATTAGGTTGAATTTAGATTTTGGCTAGTCTGAATATTGGATTGTGATACCTTAGTCTAGGTTATGGCTAGTCTCATTATTGGATTGGGATAGTTTAGTTTAAGTGGGTGCTATTGGATTGTGATACTTTAGTCTAGGTTATGGCTAGTCTCATTATTGGATTGGGATAGTTTAGTTTAAGTGGGTGCTAGTTTCAAAACTGGATGAGATAGTTTAATAGTATAGGTGACAATTTCACTCTGAAAATGAGATAGTTTAACAGTATAAGTGACAATTTCACTTTGAAAATATAGATTTTTAGAGTGTGTTTTTGGAAGTTATGGTTGTTAAATTATAGAATTTTTTCTATCTTCAAAATCTAAATCATTAAAAAATAACATTTAGTTTAATTCTCCAAAAATAATTCCCATCTTAAACCCTTTCCCATCTAATTTAAAACCATTAACCAGATAAAAACTAAAAACTAAATTAATCCCCACCTTATAAATTAACTTTAAATTTAAACCATCACCAATATCTTAAAATATTAAAGTATTAACATCTTTTTAATCGGATCATACTTAAAAAATTAAAGTATTAATATCCTTTTAATGGGTTGGCTCAAAAAATGTACAAATGCTTGCAGCCATTGACCTAAGTAATTTAGATGTAACAGTTTCCATATTACAACATTCGTGGACATCAACATTAGGTGGTTTTTGTAAAAATAGTTTCACAATTAAGAACACCATTGAAGCACCAACAACATAAGTATTTTAGATGTACGAGTGTCCATCTTACTAGACTCGTGGACATCAACATTGACTCGTTTTTGTGAAGGTAGTTTCACAATTAAGAGCACCATTGAAGATTCGGATACTTAGTTTTGGTAGGTAAATGTTACTTAATTGATGGTATAGGTATCAATTACTAAAATTTATATTATAGAAATAAATTTATGGGTAATTTATAGGTATCAATTAATATAATTTATATGAGAGAAATAATGGAATTTATTTAGTATGAGGGATGGATGATTGAAGATGTGTGATATTAAGCATAATGGAATTTACTTAGTATTAGGGATAGATGATTGAAGATACGTGATATTAAGTATGATTAATAATAATAATTTAAAATTTTTTAAACTAATTATAATGAGAAGTTAGTGTAAAAATAAAAATTTGAATGTTTTAGTGGTTTTATGAGATTAGTTACATTAATATGTATGAGAATTTTAATATTGGAAAACACTCCATATTAACTTATTTTATTATATCACAACTTATTTTATTATGTCACAAAATTTTGTGAGTAACACTTATATGACTATGGTCCTGGAGTATGCCCTAAAATTACTTCTTTTTAGTTAAGAGCTAGTCTTTTTTGGACTTAAGGAAACATGTTAACTGCCTAAGACTTAGAGTCATCTAGCAGGAGTGAAACTCTGCTCCTTAAGAACCACCAGCTAATTAAGGTGGCATGGTTTTCCTTGAATAAGGATAATGACTCAGTCTGCATTAATTCAGTTAGAGATAACTATCCTCACTACTGGTTTAACAACTGAATTATGACAAATTTTCCTGAATTATTAAAAAAAATTAATCACGACAAGGCTAATATCTAAAATGTATATCCCTATTAAGAGACTCGAAATCGACATTAAATGGTTGTTGTAAAAGTAGTTTCACAATTAAGAGCACCGATACTCAGACTCGTGGACATCGACATTAAATGGTTGTTGTAAACGTAGTTACACAATTAAGAGCACCGTTGAAGATTTGGAGTCATACCAAGATGTATCAGTGTCCATATTAAGAGGCTCCTGGACATCATTAACTGGCCTTTGCTAAGGTGGTTTAACAATGAAGAGTACCGTTGAAGATTTGGAGTAATATTTAGATGTCTCAACGTCCCTATTACGAGACTGGTGGTCTGTGGACATCAACGTTTACTGTTTTTTGTAAAGGTAATTTCACAATTAAGAGCACCATTGAAGATTTGGATATTTAGCTTGCGTAGGTGGCTTTCACATAATTTATAAGCGTCGATTAACAGATTTTTATAATGGAATTAAATGTAATTTATTGCTGGTAGTTTCACAGTTAAGAGCACCATTGAAGATTTGGATATTTAGGTAGCGTAGGTGGTTTTCACATAATTTAGAAGTGTCGGTTAACAGATTTTATATAATAGAATTAAATGGAATTTATTGCCTTCATGGGATGGATGGTTTGAATATGTGTAATATTAATAATTTTATAATTCTCAAATCAATTATAATGACAAGGTAGTGTCAATGAAAAATCTGAATGCTTTAGTTTGTGTAGAATATTATATATAATTTTTTTGATATTGAAAATAATTTCATATTAATATATTTTAATAATATCAAAATTATTATTTAATTTTATAAATATGTTATAATTTTTAAATCAATTATAACGACAAAGTAGTGTTAAAAAGAAAAATCTAAATGTTTTAGTTTTACAGAGAATATTTTTAAAATTATAATATATATAGATATATGTGATTGATATGAAAATAATTTCATATTAACTATTTTAATATATCAAATTATTTATGTTTTATGAATATGAAGAAAAAATAACTATATAATTGAATGGTATATTATGTAATATGAAAAAACTATTACAAATGTGGTATCAACAGAAAATAAGTATATTAAAAATAAACATTGTGCATATATCTAATGTAAAATTGAGAGGAAGTACTAGAGCTTTTTATTACTATAGGGAATATTAATAACCAAAACATATTATATTTTTAACAAATGGTGTATTGGTTGCAATAATGTTTTTAGGCTTTGATGTTCGAGATCCAATCTTGCAAGTTTCGACGATTTCAGAGGGAGCCTCTGGTTTGAAACTTCTAGCAAGCTTTCCCAATGCCCGCTGCGGAGCCCCACTCCCCCCACCCCCTCTAGATTCCTCTGTTGATGTCGCTTTCAAGTCGTTGGTGGCCTCCCTCTCAAAGCATGTGGGACTTGCTGTTGCTTCCAAGTTTGTCAAGTGGAACATTGAGGTTAAAGACATCTCCCTACCAGATCGCACCTCCCTAGCTTACACCGAGAGAACGTTAATTGGGAAATTCATAGGTATGTGGCCCTCCCCTAGATCGATGGAAGCCTCGAACCCCATGATGAAGGGTGAGATTGGCCTCTCTACTGTTAGCAATGGTTTTTTCATCTTCTTATTTGAAAACAAGGAGGATAAGGAGGTTGTATTTTGTAATGGAGCATATTTCTTTGGCTCGAGAGGCATGTATTTAAACAAATGGACTCTAGGTTTTAACCCTGATGAGGACATACCTACTGCCATTCCTATTTGGGTCAAGCTCCTACATCTCCCTATCTCATGTTGGAGTGACGATTTCCTTCAAGGTATTGGTAATGAAGTGGGGAAATACTTGGATAAGTTTGAAACAAAAGGCTCACAATTTTCCTGTGCTAAATCCCGTGTAGAAGTAAACTTGGAGAAGGGACTATTGACTAAAATTAACCTAAACTTAGGGGAATGGAAACACATATAAGTCTTGGACTATGAACAAATCCCATTTAAATGCACACACTATCATGACTATTGTCACTTTGCCAGAGATTGCACCAAAGCTCAAAATGAAAAAAGTTTGGATGCCCTCGCAAAAACCTAAAAGAGCTCTAAAAGGTAAAGGTTCGATGTCAAAACCAAGTGGTATGGTGGTAAACAATATGGCTCTCTCCCCCTCGAATCCTTTCAAAGTGTTGAGTGATGAAGACGTGGAGTTGGAAGCTCCCCCTTAGACAAATATTGAGGAGAATATGAAAATAGGAGAAGGAGAACTAGTAGTGGAAAGTATCCTGAAGGAGGATAGAGGTGAAGCTACTCTGCCAAAGTATGTTCCTGTCACTAATGCACCCCCAAGTAGCCTGCTCAAAGGTTCAGATCGTGTTGTCACCCAGAATTTATCCCAAACCCTTTCCTAGGCTGATGATTACAGTAGCCAGGAAACTGACACCACTAAGAAAATAGGGAGACCAAACAAAAGGACACAGAGAGAAAGAGAATAAGGACTAAATAAAAAATCGGGGAATCAAACAATCATCTTAGAAATTTTTAAAGGGAAAAATATAAACAAAGAAGGAAAGGATGGTGGTCGTTCCCCCTCCATCCACAAGTAATGAAAGTAATTTCTTAGAAGATAAGGGGGTAGGAAACCCTGCTAAAACCCTAGCAGTTAGAGATATAATCAAACAAGAATCTCCATCAGTAGTATTTCTTCAAGAAACAAAGTTAGAAGAAGTGGAGGCTATGAAAGCAGTTGGAATTTTTTGGAGAGAGAGCTCAGGGTCAACACAGTCCTCAAGGGGAGCTTCAGGAGGGCTAGGCATATTTTGGTTGAACATGAATTTACTTTGGTTGAAGAAATTAAGACAAAATCTTGGATTATGGTCCTTTTGGAGGAAAAGGACACAGGGGAAATAATTCCCCTCATAAATATCTATGGTCCAGTGCTATATAACGATAAGGAAAAATTCTGGGCCTCATTAAAGGTGATAAAGGAAAGGAATTACCACACCAATAGTATAATGGGAGGGGATTTCAATACAGTTCTAGATGTGAGAGAAACAAGAGGTGGGTCTGCGATCCGGGATCCCTTTAGAGATAGAGTGGAGGAACTAATGGAATGATTGGACCTAATTGAGATCAAACCAAAGATCGAAAAATACACTTGGTCTAATAGAAGGTCTAGAGCTCATTATATTTTTGCTCACCTGGATAGGTTTTTGTTGCATAGCAACTGGCTTCTCAATTGTTTGGAAAGCTCTTTGTCTATTGAATATCAGGGAGACTCTAATCATCACCCTATCATGATTTCATTGGAAAAGATTGAAAATCTTGGGTCTTTGCCTTTCAAATTCAATGTAGATTCATGCCAATATGAAGAGGTTGGGACCAGGGCTCACCCAACTATGTTTGGGAATCTAAGCTAAAAAACATCAAAAAAGAACAGAGGAAATGACTTAAAGAGAAATATTAGCCCCCAAGGAAAAAAAGAAGACAGAAACTCCAAGAATTAGAAGAACATTACAATAGGATGGAAAATATCCATATCAAAGAATCACATATTCAAAGGGAAAAAGATCTTTCCACTCAGTATTTAATCTTAGTAGGCAAGAGGAAAATTTGTGGAGCATTAAATCTCAAAGTCTTTCGTTGAAAGCTGGGGACTCTAGCACTTCCTACTTCCACAAACAAACAATGGCTTGAGAGAACATGAATAGAACCAAGGAAATAAAGGTAGTGGGTGGGAAAACAATCAGCACCTCAACATAAATCAAATTGGAGGCATATAATCACTTTAAATCTCTTCTCAGCATGGAGTGCATTCCCTTATAAGGTGCCACTGATTTTCTTTGGGAATTTCCCTAGGTTGTCTCCCTGCCTTCTAATGTATCTCCCACTAGTGAAATTTTAGAATATGAAGTTCAAAATGTGATTTGGAATTTGGAAGCTGAGAAGGCTCCAGGTGCAGATGATTTCTCTATTATTTTTTATCGTATATTTTGGAGTGTCATAAAAAAAGATATCATTAAGATGTTGAATTATAGCAGAGTTAAAAAGAAATTGGGGGGTTGCACTAACTCTTCCTTTCTCGCTCTGATTCCAAAAGAGGCTAATCTCGCCACCTTCTCCAGATTCCGCTCTATCTCACTTTACAATTCTTCCTATAAAATCTTGACGAAAATCATTGCCTCTAGAATCAAAACCCTACTCCCCTCCATAATTTCCGAGAACCAAGGTGGGTGCATGCATCATCAGAACATCATAGATAATATCATCCTGGTGCAAGAAGCAATGCATTCTAGAAAAGAAGAGGGAGAAGTTGTAATGATCATCAAATTGGATATGGCAAATGAGTTTGACTCGGTAAATCACTCCTTCCTCTTCCTCATCATGGAAAATTTAGGATTTAGTAATGAATTCATCTCTTGGATTAAAGCTTGTATTGGTTCACCCTAGATCGCCCCTCTTATCAATGGTCGGCCTACCCCCTTCTTCATTGCTTGTAGTCTTCATCAAGGTTGCCTTCTCTTGCCTCTTCTTTATATAATTATGGCTAAAGATCTAAGTAGTAATTTAGAAGTTGGGGGACTGGATGGTTCCCTCCCGAGTCTTAATATTGCAAGAAATTTCAGAGGAATTAATCACTCTCAGCTTACCGATGACACTCTTCTGATTGGAGGAGCCTCATTGGTGATTGCTTCTTAAAAAAACTCTAGATGAGTTTCTTATACTCTTTGGGGGTTTGATCAACAGATTGAAATGTCAATTAATTGGATAAGATTGCCAAGAGGAAATGATGAATGCCATTGGCCAGTTGTTGGAAATTCATGTGGACCTGCATCGATCTTCCTTCAAATATCTTACGATTCCTATATTCCTAAAACATGCCTCTGGGGAAGATTGGGAAAATGTACTTAAAAAAATAAGGAAAGAGGTGCACTCCTGGGGAGTCAGATGGTTCAATTTGGTCAGGAGAGTTACCCTCATCAAATCTGTTCTATCTTCCCTCCCGATTTATTTGGGTGCTAGCCTTTTAGTTCTAAGTTACATCAATCAACAAATAAGCAGGCTCATCTAAAAATTCTTATGGCAAGGAGGCAAGGGTAACAACCACAAAGTACACCTAGTTAATTGGAATTTGGTTAAGCAACCAAATAATTTGGGAGGATTGGAAACAAAGGATCCTAAACTAATGAATTTGGTGTTGGGGGCTAAAATGGTCTGGAGGATCCTCTCGGATTCCAATGACTGGTGGAAAAATGCCTTTCTAAGGAAATATTTCCACAAAAATCGCCTCACTAGACTAGAGGATGAATCATGGGAAGGGAAAAGATAAAAAATATGGAGATTGTGAAAAGCCTCATCATTTCTCATTTTGAACCATCTTGGTTGGATACCTAGGAATGGGAAACATATTATTATGGGATTCGGTTATGCGAAAGGCATTGACCCGACTTTCTCTGGCTGGATGGTGGAGCATGGTTTCTCCCACCTTGTGGATATCTCCTATTGGGATGATTTGGGTTTCTGGTGTGGGTGGATTCCATTAGAATTGCCTAATCACCTTCCCTTGCATTGACATCCTTTGATCGAAAGTCTTAAAGGTTTCGCTCCAATAATCACTAGCAAGCTAGATAGACGAGCCTGGTTGGGAGGGAAATCCAAGAAATACTTTGTTAAAGATGACTATGTTATCTCAATCAAGAACTCCTCCCCACCCGTCTTCCATCTAAATTATGGGGAAAATTTTGGAGCGATGATGGAATTCCTATGGTTAGCATATTCTGCTAGGAATGATCCACGAGAGAATCCTTATGATAGAGAAATTAAAGAAGAGGAAAATAAGCGGTCCCTCCCATTTTTCTGTGTAGTAATGTGGAGGAATCCATCAAGCATTTATTTTTCCATTGTTCCTTGATTGTGGATGCCTGGAACCATGCCCTAGTTCCATTGGCTTCCATCCCCTAAATTGTGGATGATTGGAGTGACATGTTTATTCATTGGAAGCATAAAAATCCCTGCTCCCAAAAATCTTTGTTAAGATGTTGTTGGATGGCAATTCATAAGTATATGTGTTGGTCAATATGTCTATGTCGTAATCAGGATATCTTTCAAAATCAACGCAATAATTCTTAAATTGCTGCAATCAAAGGAATGATGCTACTCTTTGACATTATCTCTTCTCGGGGCTTCGATGCTTCTTACATGAATGAGATGACAAGCTCTGAAAGCAATTGGCTCAGAATCTCCAACTCCAACCTCAAATCTCCTCCCTGAAAGTCTTATGATCCTCTGCCCTTCTGTATCCGACTGAAAGAGGATGAATTTATTGAATGGCAAAGGGAAGTCAGGAACAATCAACTATATTTTGATGGAGCTTTGAAAGGTAACCCTGAGGAGGCTGGAGTGGGAGGGGTAATTGTTAACCTCTAAGAAAAAATAGAAATAAAGTATGCATGGGGTCTTGGCGTTGTGACAAAAAATCAAGTGGAAGACCTTTCTCTTTGGTAGGGTCTAAAAATAATTTTGGCTAATGGTTTAAAAAATTTGTCTATAGTTGGCGACTCCATGATGATTATTCAAAAATGTATGAAGCTCCTCGAGAATGTTAATCTTCTCAATGATGAAACCTCCTCAATCATGGAAAGGATTATTTATCTGTTAAAAAATTTTGAAAAGGTAAATTTGTTCCATTTGTTGCATGCCAATAACCACTTGGCAGATGATCAGGCCAATGCGGGATTGATGCTGGAACAAGGTAGTTTATGTTTAAATCCAGACAAAATCTCATGTCGCACCCCCTGATTTGTAGCACTAGGCCGAAAATGTATTGCGGGGGTATGGGTCTTTAGAGAATTAAGTTGGTAGTTAAGATGGTTAGCTCCCCGATGCTCCTCCACAACGCTTTGGAAGCTGGGATGGTTGGTTTTGAGTTAATGCATAGGTGTGGTTCCATTGGAATGTAGATCATGTATGAGGAAATGTGGGCATCGTGGTTTTGGTTACTCATCGAGATATGCAATATAGCCATCCATGCAGGGGAAGATGGTACAATCACATTACGATTTTGGTTAATTTTAGCGGTGGAAGAAATGGAGGGAATTTGCCTTAACAAGACTCTAAATTGGCTAGCGAAGGGTAAGTTTGGGAGGAATGTTGGGGCTGAACAGGCCATTATATATGGTAGATGGATATGGTTAGTTAATTAAAGAATAATTATTGTCTAGATGCAGATTGTTGCAAATATGGCCTTCGTGTGTAACGATAGTGGTGGAGGCTCTGGGTTTGGAAACTCGAGGTCTAGTCATGGTAGTGACGAAAACATCAAGAATTCTGTGGAGAATTATTGTAAACAAGTTATAAAGGATATTGTTTAGGAAATTAACAAAAGTATGGAATTTCTCTATGCTCAATTATCTAGATTGGGCAAAGATATGGAATTATGATAGAATACAGTAGAAGGCATGTGTATCGATGTGATTAACATACAGCAGAAGGTGGATAACATCGAAATAAAAGTGGAAACTGCTACTATCGGGGTTTTAAAAGAAGTTTTTGGGGTTAGGGAAGCCACAATCTTTAACAATGCTGGTCTTGGGGTTGCTACTACTGAGGTTGTTGTTGTTGCTACTGAGGTTGATGACATAGAGGATGTTGTGGAGGAATTGACGACTACTGTGGATGAACCTACAGGAGAAGAATTCAATCTCGGTAGCTGATAAATTTTTTTTGTTTAAATATTATATATATGCTATGTCGATGTATAGAATATAGTGGTTTTTTCTGGAGCATCTACAATTATAGTTATGCTCAAAGACTATATAAAAATAATGCTAGTACCAAGAATGTCCCATTCCAATGTAAATCGATGGAAATCGATGAGAGCACAATCTTGAATTTTGTATAGGACCTAGCCCTTTTCTAGTTTATATAATGAAGATGCTACTGATTTGTTTAAAAAAATTAATGTTTCTAGGCTTTACAAAATCCAAACCTATTTTTTACTTGGTAGGAGTTAAGACCTTGTGATCTACAATTTTGACTATGGAGTTGCAATTTCTCCAATTGAAGTAGAATCTCCTCATATGGTTCACTTGTTTATATCAGGACATTTTTAATGGTCATTTTGATTTGTTATTATGGATCCACCATTTTATGATAATTGGTAACTTTATTTCCAATATTTGGGACCCATGTACCTATTACTTCATTAATGTCTCTTTTTTCTTCAATCTCACCTTGTCCTCTACTGGTTCTATTTAGTCTTGAATCTCAAGTAGATTCTAGCACCCAAAAATCGTTAACTCACTATATATTCAAATCCTCGTTGAGCATGAGTGATAGGTTATCTATAGGAACAACCCATGCAACTTGGAAAACTACAAGACATGAATCCATTTATGAGAAGGGAAGAAACCAAAGGGACTGATGCAAAATTGAAGAAGCACTAACCCACAAAGCCCAAAAGATCAAACCCCACTCTTTGCACTACTATAACTAAGGAACTGACTCATGACTACTGAGGGGATTGAGATTCTTCTCACTCCCTATATGAAGGGTACCCTCAACCATGACTATCATCAAGAAAAAATGTAGATCAAACATAATGAAATTCAAATTCCACCAAAATAAACTTAGAAATGGCTTGAAGAACTTGCGTTAAACCCGTCAAATCATGGAGGAAACATATAAGACAGGGGTATCTAAAACATCTAGAAATAACCTTATACAAGGCAAGTTAACTTCCCTTGAGAAGTTGTTATGGTAATAACTTTGGGATCACTTTGTTGTTTGCATGCCATGAAGTAAAGAACGAGCCATCTTCCTCCTCTATTCATAGGAGGAGGGAGATTAATTGATTGGCATGAAGAAATGGATTTCATGCATACCGCTCCATTTAAAGGGGGTACAACTTAAGAACATAGTGGGGGGATTTGATCCACTTATGCCTACACTAGTCACGAGGAGATAATTTAAAATAATATTTTTGTAATACACTAGTTCGAAGTGTAAAGAAGCTTTATGTTAGGCCCTTATGGAAACGAAAAAATTGATGAAAAACTCCTCACTTTCTACCATCAAATCTAAATCTTTGAAATTTATAATTTATAATTAATATTATATATAATATATATATATATATATATAATATATATATTATATATATATATATATAATATATATATAATATATAAATATATATATATATATATATATATATAATATATATATTATATATATATTATTTGTAACCTTGGTGGGACTACATCTTCATCTTGTCCAATATATCACCCCTATTTGGGCGGGAAATTGAACTGTGACTTCACATCATGGAGTTCCTTAACAGATCATCTGATCACCGTCTATCCAAGACCCTGTGGACAATTAATATTAAAAATATAAAAATAACATTTACAAACTAATAAACATGATAAACAACATATTAAAACTATTGATTATATGAACAATATTATTAATAAATAATTTTCCCCAATTTATTAATAAATATACTTTTAAAATATTAATAATTATTAATTAAAGGGTGTACTCTTTTATATATTAAAAATATCAATATCATAAAAAAGAATTTATTATTATGTTAAAAAATTTACATTTCAAAAATATTCAAAAGGCGATCAATATTATTAAAGAAAATTGAGAAAAATATTAATAAAATTAGGTGTAGTAAAAGTGAACGTCATCTGCTAGGGTGGAGGAATTTCCACAACAGTTACAATTGGCCGAAATCTGGCTAAAAAAATTTCAAAAAATATTGCAGTAGTAGTGTTTGAATCATGTTTTTTATGGTGAAAATGGATTCAACACCATCAAAAACCTTTGGGGCACCCAGAATATTAAAGTTTGACAACTGTAACATGGATTTACAAAACTTCCTGCCAGATTTTATCAAAATCTTACCGGAATTTCCATGATTTTCAGGGAAAATTTGCAACATGGTTAGACTACGACCAAAATTAATCCCTTTGCATGATTTTTCAATCTTTTATGATCTAATGTTTTATAAGTATTTTTTAATATTATTAACAATAAAAAAGAATATAGAGCTTGAGTGGGCCTAATGGTTAAGTGAGTTCTAATCTTGACTGGTCTGCTCAGTCCCCCAAAAGGGGTGTACATGTCAACGTACATGTGGCACGTGAAAGGCCATTGAGCGTGCTCCTCCACATGAATATTAACTTCAAATCAATGAAACTCATTGGAATTTAATCCTTTTGTGTGTTGATCCCCCTCATGAGCTCTGCAGATAAATGTGAAGCCTCGAAAGCGATTTTCTTCAGTTTGGTGGTTTGGGCAATGAATTTCAGTGGTAAGGAGATTGGAAGCTTCTGGGTTTGTGTCTATGGTGCCTCATTGGGGCTCCAACCTTGGGTGAAGAGGGCAGATGAAGTTTGCAGTTGCTTGGTGTGGATTGGGATATGTTTCCTGATCTGCCCTTGGGATCCTGGCACTGCGACAATCGTGGTTTGATACTTCTCCCTTGCTTCTGTTGGCTATAAGTATTTTCCACTCCTACAACAGTTTCTGGCTCCACCCTTGCTTGCAAGGAGTCTTGCTGGTCTTCATGTGTGCATGGGTTTCCATCTAGTTTTTAGTAATTTCTGCTTTGGGTTTGAGTCCCTCTTTTTGTCTGAAGGTAAATACAATATCTCGGCCAGCACGCGAGGTTGTGGGTTTTGTTTGTGTGAAGATTTGGGGTTTTTTGTGGGAATTTCTCTGCTCCGTTACCCGATTTGGGTAAATGCGTGTCTGTCTTGTCTTTCTGTTAGGGGTGTCAGTGTGCTAGTTCTTCCTTGTTCGGGCTAGTGGGCATGTGGGTTTGGACTATTGCGTTTCCTTTGTAGGTACTCTCAAGATCTCTTTGCGAGATCTCCCTACTACGACCTGTCAACTGTCGTGACCAGTAGGATGCCATGACAATGGGGTCATCCTTGTCGTGGGTGGGGACAACATGCTTAGGATGGGCATCCCGAGCCAGGCCACCACTCATCCTCTGCCAACTCAACTAATTAGGAAACAAAGAACATAGAGGCTATTTCTACAGCTAATTGACTTGGTCACCTAGTGGCTCTCGCCTTCATGGAATATATCGTCAAGCAGTTGCATCACATAGAAATTGACATTGACATTCTAAGGGATCACAGGTATGAAGACTGTAATGAGATTGTAGCCTATAGGTATGAAGATCACAATGAGATTGTAGCCTATATTACTAATATTAAATACAGTCATAATACCATTCTGGAGTAGTTGGACAACCTCCAACGTAGTCAACTATGCACTAACGACCACCTCTACAGCTTGGAGGTGTTAGCGCTCAAATTTGCCTCAGGCTGAAAAAGGCGAAACTCAAGGTAACATCAAACCACTTAGCCTCGTAGCTAGCCCTACGGGGCAGGAGAGGGCTCTCTCCGGTCTATCTCGGCAAAAGGTCTTCAATGGGCTGAGATAACCAATAAAGAACACTGATTTCAGGCTAGTAAACTGATAAAAAGGTTTGATTTGGGATTTTTAGGGTTTTGGTGGAAAATTGGGGAAAGGCAATTTTGGGTGCGGGGATTGGACACAGTTTTCGCAGGGGGTTCTTTGGGGCGAGGTAGGAGACTGTATTGATGCCTTTGAAAGATTTGGATGGATGAGAATGACTGGTGAGGAGCTAAGTAGAGCAAGCAATCACCTTGAATTCTCCTTAAACAGCTGAAAACATTGATATTAAGCAAACTTA
>APFE030120727.1:104395-120431 GCA_000404065.3 Pinus taeda
TAATATGAAAAAACTATTACAAATGTGGTATCAACAGAAAATAAGTATATTAAAAATAAACATTGTGCATTTATCTAATGTAAAATTGAGAGGAAGTATTAGAGCTTTTTATTACTATAGGGAATATTAATAACCAAAACATATTATATATTAAATAAATGGTGTATTGGTTACAATAATGTTTTTAGGCTTTGATGTTCAAGATCCAATCTTGCAGGTTTCGGCGATTTCAGAGGGAGCCTCTGGTTTGAAACTTCTAGCAAGCTTTCCCAATGCCCGCTGCAGAGACCCTCCCCCCCCTCTAGATTCCTCTGTTGATGCCACTTTCGAGTCGTTGGTGGCCTCCCTCTCAAAGCATGTGCGACCTGCTGCTGCTTCCAAGTTTGTCAAGTGGAACATTGAGGTTAAAGACATCTCCCTACCAGATCTCACCTCCCTAGCTTACGCCGAGAGAGCGTTAATTGGGAAATTCATAGGTATGTGGCCCTCCCCTAGATTGATGGAAGCCTAGAACCCCATGATGAAGGGTGAGATTGGCCTCTCTACTGTTGGCAATGGTTTTTTCATCTTCTTATTTCAAAACAAGGAGGATAAGGAGGTTGTATTTTGTAATGGAGCATATTTCTTTGGCTCGAGAGGGATGTATTTAAACAAATGGACTCTAGATTTTAACCCTGAAGAGGACATACCTACTGCCATTCCTATTTGGGTCAAGCTCCTACATCTCCCTATCTCATGTTGGAGTGACGATTTCCTTCAGGCTATTGGTAATGTAGTGGGGAAATACTTGGATAAGTTTGAAACAAAAGGCTCACAATTTTCCTGTGCTAAATCCTGTGTAGAAGTAAACTTGGAGAAGGGACTATTGACTAAAATTAACCTAAACTTAGGGGAATGGAAACACATATAAGTCTTGGACTATGAACAAATCCCATTTAAATGCACACACTATCATGACTATTGTCACTTTGCCAGAGACTACACCAAAGCTCGAAATGGGAAAAGTTTGGATGCCCTCGCAAAAACCTAAAAGAGCTCTAAAAGGTAAAGGTTCGATGTCAAAACCATGTGGTATGGTGGTAAACAATATGGCTCTCTCCTCCTCGAATCCTTTCAAAGTGTTGAGTGATGAGGATGTGGAGTTGGAAGCTCCCCCTCAGACAAATGTTGAGGAGAATCCAAAAATAGGAGAAGGAGAACTAGTAGTGGAAAGTATCCCAAAGGAGGATAGAGGTGAAGCTACTCTGCCAAAGTATGTTCCTGTCACTAATGCACCCCCAAGTAGCCTGCTCAAAGGTTCAGATCGTGTTGTCACCCAGAATTTATCCCAAACCCTTTCCTAGGCTGATGATTGCAGTAGCCAGGAAACTGACAACACTAAGAAAATAGGGAGACCAAACAAAAGGGCACAGAGAGAAAGAGAAGAAGAACTAAATAAAAAATCAGGGAATCAAACAATCATCTTATAAATTTTTAAAGGGAAAAATATAAACAAAGAAGGAAAGGATGGTGGTCGTTCCCCCTCCATCCACAAGTAATGAAAGTAATTTCTTGGAACATAAGGGGCTAGGAAACCCTGCTAAAACCCTAGCAGTTAGAGATATAATCAAACAAGAATCTCCATTAGTAGTATTTCTTCAAGAAACAAAGTTAGAAGAAGTGGAGGCTATGAAAGCAGTTGGAATTTTTTGGAGAGAGAGCTTAGGGTCAACACAGTCCTCAAGGGGAGCTTCAGGAGGGCTAGGCATATTTTGGTTGAACAGGAATTTACTTTGGTTGAAGACATTAAGACAAAATCTTGGATTATGGTCCTTTTGGAGGAAAAGGACACAGGGGAAATAATTCCCCTCATAAATATCTATGGTCCAGTGCTATATAGCGATAAGAAAAAACTTCCCGAGGTTGTAACTTTGGCATATGATCTCCATTTGGCTATCATAGTACATCGTTTTGAAGATGTAGAAGAGGAGGTCAAAAACAAGAAAGAAAAATTATTAGGGACATTTTCGATCTCTCTATTTTCCCTGAAAACATGATTTAGGGCTTCAAAATGACTCTAGAAGTTCAAGACCCAAAAAACTGCCGAAAATAATAAATTGTGCTACAATTAAAAAACCAAAAAAATGAAAGAGACAATGTTGGAGGTCCAAGTGGAATAGGTGGATGACCACCAATATCCACCTAGATCATGATTTTATAGTGTCATAATAACTTATCTTTTCATTGCAACACTTGTTTCATGTTTTAACTATGTCTTGTCATTAGTAGTTGCACAACTTTTAAATACAACCAAACCACTATCAAGCACAAGCTAACTTTTGTCATGATCTAGAACTGATTGTTGGTCTTTCCTCTGGGAACTATGCAATCCTCTACCACTAGAGACTGTGCAATTCCTTGAGGAAGTGAACTGAGAAATCTTGAGAGACAAGTAGTCACTGAGCAAGAAAAATGTGCAATCCTCCACTAAGAATCAGAACTGCGCAATCCACTAAGCCAATGAACTGCATAATCCCTTGTCACTGGGAATTCTGTCTTCCTTTATGCCAGTGAACTGTGCAGTCTTCAAGAACAAGCTAATTGCATGTCCCTAGAAAATATGGAGTGTGCATTCCTCTTTGACCATGTGCCATAATTTTCTATTTTTGGTCTATAGCCAAGTGTTGCTTTCTCCTTGATTTTATGCATGAGCATTAAGAACCCTAACCCTAATCCCTGTGGATAAATACATACAATATAGGATTGTAGAGATATTTTTCACATTTGACATTGGATCTCTTTCCATCCCCACGAGTTTAAGGAGATTTGGATTTGGTTTGCTCTGCTTTTCCTAGTAAGTTTTCAAAGTGTCACTTTTTGTTGTTTTTTTCGTCACTTTTGTGTTTGAAATTTTTTCTTTTCCCATTTCTTCTTATATTTACTAGTTTTTATATTATGTGTGCCTTATACAAGTATTTTTTTAGTCTGTCGTTTTGTTTTTACAAGTGTCACATCCCTCCCAAGTCATTTTTCCTACCAGTAGTTATTGTTTTTGGGTCATTTTATGCATGCATGTTCTTACCTTTGCATGATATTTTTCGGTCATTAATAATGTTTGATCTAACCCATTCTAACTTTGATTTTCACTTATATTTTCCTTAGTTCCAGATCTGAATTTTTCCTCTTTTGGGTTGAACTGCTACATCTTTAAGGATTTTCTGCTCCTCCCTGCTCTTCATTGTGCAATCCTAAGAAGAAAGTTGCCTCCTTGCCAATTGAAATTGCACAATGTGTATTCACTAGCCTCCTCTAGTTGTGCATTACAAACTCCCAACTATCAGTGGCCCAACATAACCATAGAGACTATGTAATGTGTAATCCTCTTGCTCCTCTACTAGATGAGGCTAAACATTACGTAGTTCCAACCCTCAAGCCATCCCTTTATCAGTTAAGACTACACAATACCCTCTCTCACTGTGTATTGTGCAATTCCAGAGCCCAACCTGCCCCCATGTACCCCAATTTTTTGCATTCCCTATCCTTAGTAATTGTTTTTTTGCTTTAAGATTGATTATTGAATTCCATCTGCTAAAGCTAACTTCTTACTGCCATGAGTTCATCTCTTGCCATAGGTATTGCACGTCTTGAACATATTTTCTCTCTCCTTAGTAGATAGCACCATGCCTCCCAAGGGATCAACATCAAAGGAGGCTATAGAAAGCATTATCAAGGAAGTTTATGAAAGTCCTTAAACTTTAGTTCCCAATCTATCTGTCACACAGTTGTACATTGAGAAGGACATTGATGTCACTTGGCATGTTGTCAAGGATGCATTCATTGTTATATAATTTAAAGTAGATTTAGAATATAGGCAGGTCTACATCAACATCCACTTATCAGGGCTTGACAGGGTCGCTTGCAAATTCCCAGTCTTACCATGTGTGAATGTCATAAAATGGATCCTGCAAGGTGTAGATACCAAGAGGATGTCTCTAAATAGTGCTAGTGGGTAGCAGATTTCCTCCTGCCAACCACATGATATCCACTTTGTCTACCACTTGTCAAATCCTGAGAAACATATGGAATTTCATTTCTATGTAGCAATAGGCTACCTAAAAGCTAAGGAAGTAGTCAAGATCTGGGTAAAGGAACTTAAAATGTTTCACCAAACACCAAACAATACTTACAAGACTAAATCACTTAGAAAGGTGTTTTAGTACTTGATAGTTTTGTTCTTACAATTTTATGGACTCAATAAAACTAAATCCTTCCCATAAGGATGGGTTTACATGATTTATTTGATTGTCATAGAAGAAAAGATATTTAATTGGTCTGATCTTGTGTCGTAATAGCTAAAGATCAACATGAAAAGGGTGAAAAAATCCACCAAAAGGCAAGCAATTTTTTTTTACATGTTTGCCTACTTGCTACACGAAATATATGCTCACAATATTTTCCCTGTCATGGATTGGAAATGGACCCCAAGCAAGCCTCCTATCCATATTTATTGAAAATTGTTAGCATAATGCAGCTACATAGAATTCTTTGAAAAATTGGTTGATCATTTCTTCAAAGTCATATACTAGATGATCTTTGAAGAAGAATCCCCTTGCATGTCTCGTGAGGCAATGATTTTAGTGTCAAAAGTTGCAGATTGGTTTGCCTCACCAAATGGCACATACCTCAGAGTTTTTAGCTACCAAAAACCATCTCATCTATTTTCGAGGTATGGCATGGAAAAATTAGTCATGCAAGAGGTTGCTTATCACCTTGTCACAGGACTAACTGTAACTGAGTTAGTCCTCTTTGTGGACAGAGACAATCCCTATAGCCCAATCAGTGGGTCTAGAAACTGAAGTGACAATCAACTAGACATCTTCGTAGATTACAACTGAAAAGAAGAACGAAGAAGAAGGCCTACCTCGTTCTGATGTTATTTCGATTTCCTTTGTTGAGGACCCTGAACCGCTTGTGTCACAGGCTTGTTCCTACTTCTCTCAATGTTTATGTACCTACAAAAGTGATCAAGACACAACAATACATACCAAAACAAATAGAAAATCCAATAGTAACCTACTTAACTGATCAAGGAATGTCAAGCTAAATGATACAGTAACATATATATTTTGGGAAGCTGAACCAGCAATTGTGTAGTATTAGAAAGTAAAGGGAAGCTTACAACCAAATCCTTGATGTTGAAAGGTTCTCCTTGAGTGGTAATCCAATTCCAAGCCAAGAAATATCCAAGCACTCCTTCTCCAAGTCAAATGAATAGCCTCTAGGCATAATCTTAGCATAAGAGTGCAAATAGACATAGACCAACCATTTGGGAACAGGAGAAGATGAATTTATAGGCTGGGAAAGGGAGTTAGGACCTCTCCAAAGATATTATTAGGTCCTCATCTCAAGGAGGTAGCTCATAGGGATAATACAAATAGGCCAAGTTGAGAGGATTCGACCTCATCTATGTGAAACAACCTCCAGATTGCCGCTCTGGAAGCTTCTAGATCACGAAGCTTCACATCCTCTTTGGGAAAATTAGCTTTTTGGGATCATCGCGGGTATGTAAGGGAATAGAGCGATGCCATCGCTAGTCAAGTACAATGCAACAGGTGACAATTGTTGTTTTAAGCCTCATAAGAGTGATGACTCTCTTTTAAGGTTTTAAGAGCTATTTCTTCAACAAAATCTCAAGGCATTTTCAAATCAAGGTCTTAGGAGGGAACTGAGCTGTATACATGGATGAATATATTGTATAAGGGTCATGTTTTGAGCACTTCGGGTATGTCACAGGGAATTACAAGAGGTGTGACAAAATAATGTGTAAAATATGACCCCTAAAGCATGAAGGCAAAACAAGGAGTGATGGTTGAGAGGCTTTACAAGCTCTTGCAAGGATGAGGACACACACTGTCAAGAGACCTATAAATCAAGGATGCATATACATATACATATTTGAGATCAAGACATGAATCTACGATATGAACGTAGCCATCCCGATGATGAAGGCTATATGAAAAGATCCATGGTATGGGTGCAACCATCCAGATAACAAGGATCATCATAAATATAAAGTCCCACAATATGGTCAGAGCCATTCGTATAGTAGAAACATGTGTATAATCATGAATGACATATAACTCCATGCAGCTTGAGTCGTAACAGACAAGACTCAGGGTCTTGCACTCCAGCCTGACCCTATCAACGTACAAATCCTAACATGCGAATAAATGTGTTGAACTTGAACATTCTAGAAAACCACCTAATTACTAGCCAATGATGTGGACTATTAACAAGTATAAGAGAAACCACCAATAATGAAAATGGATCTCAAGGTACAACCATACAATCCATGAATGTGATAATGAAGTTAAAGTCGAAAACTCATGGAATCAGCCAATCGAAAGCCAATGATGAAGACCTGTCGTCGGATGCGAAGAACTGGCCATTCGGGCATGCCATCTCTAAGGTATTGAAAGGGAGTTTCTAAGTCATCTTCCTAGATAATGAGCTGAAGTCAACAGGAAGCGACCCATCAAAGGAGGGAAAAGATGAATCCCCCATCATCGACATGAAACAAGGAATAAAGTGAAATAATTGTCAAGGTTGTAACAATGACTCAAATAGTGTATAGGTAAATAACTGTGGATTGGACTTCTCTTGAACACTGGCAACACGACTCCAGAGTGTGGCAGCATCTGACTCATCATGGGAATAAAGGTCATGATGACAAAATGGAATAATCAAATGAGAGGCAAAAATGGATCACCCAAACCCAAGAGGACAAGTGATTGTGTGAGGATATCCCAAACCTGACACGAGGGTAGAAGAGTGTCATGTTCAAGAGCGACATGTTGCCTATACAAAGGATGTTTCATCTTCATTTTCCCCCCGTTATTTCTAGCGAGTACCCCAATTATTTTTATCACAAGCTTGAAGGGGATAACATATGCTTGGCATGTAAGTTCATTCTTCGAATGAATCCATTCTAGTAAGTTTTACGAGCCCTAGGAAGGAGAAACCATGTCTCATCATGGTGACGATTCTTTCATCGTAAAGTTTTAATGAGTCTGACGTAAGAATAACTTAGTATCTTTTTCATATTTAGAGAGTTTGAAAAAGAGATGAAAAAAGAAAACTCCATCATGTCCCTTTTCGTAATTTGTCCCTCAAATCCGAAAAGGTAGAAAACAATATCCGAGAGAACCTTTTGACCATGTAAATCAATGTGTACCCTTTTCATAAATAGTTAATCTCATCCCGAAAAAGGGGTAAACGTATACTGAGGTGACGTCGATTCATTTACTTTAACGAGTTCAAAACGACAAGTCCTCGAAAATCTTTTCAGTTTCCGAGAGTCAAAAAAGAGGTCAAAGATGACTCCAGGGGGGTTCGTTTTTCTTTTATTTTATGATTCCCAAAAAAGAGATAAAATAAAAGTTGCAAGAATCAATCAAGAATGATCATTATTCACTTGAAGGTACCTGTAACTGCACAAAGAAATGCACCCATCACTAATATCGAGAAAAAATATTACGAAAATATTGACAAAAATGACTTGTAAAATTTATAAATAACCAAAAGTGATTTTATTTTTACCATTTTACCATAGTAAGCTCTGAAAGTGCATTTTCCCCCTAAATTTCTCAAGTTTCAAGTGGTCATTAAGGAAGATCTAAAGTGCCATTTCATGAACTGTCTGCAACAAGTAAGAGGCCCATCCCTGCTCTTGCATTTTATCACCTTTTTATGCATTTTAAACGGTAATTTATATGTTATAAGGGAGGATTTTTAATTTTTAGGGCATCAGAGATCATTGCGGGTATGGTCATCAGACCCATGATGATCATGTTTGAGCCCAAAGGCTCTCGTGATGATATTGCTTTGTTCATAAAAATAGGCACGATGACGCTGAGGTGGAGTTTTTGGAGGAAAAACCCTCTTTTCAAGCATTTTTTTTTTAATCCATGAAAAAAGCATTAATGAGTGTTAAATGATGTTTTGCAGGAGATCATGGTTCTAGAATGGAAATAAAGAGGCCATGAGGCTGAATACCACCTAGCAACTCAAAATCCTGAATACATAAACGCTCTTAGGAATTGTGGGTTGCTAAAGTTCTTCAAGACCACAGGGTTAAGGGTCCAAGTGGAATTTCTACCCTATTTGATTAGTCTATGGGATATAGATCGAGAGATCTTCATCATAAAAGGTCAGGAACTAGAACTTGAGGAGATCAATATCTACTTCATCACAGGATTGTCCTGATGAGGGGAAGTGATCCAACTCTTTGGATTTAGTCCAGGAGGTGAAAGTATGAGAACTCTAGTCCAGAGGCATTGTCCAGGTGTCAAAATAACCAATGGAGGGAAGGTAAAGAGAGCAACAGTCACCAACAACCTTGTTTTAATAATTATGTTGTTCACTATGGCACGTGTATCTGGCACACAATCCTTGCATGAGGCTTCAAAATCCCAGTTCCAATATGCTATTTTGTGTTTGGCTCCCACCATATTTAACTAGTGTGGAGGCCTTTTGGAAAATATAAAAAGACAATTGACCAAGGGAAGCATGGACAATTGAAGAAATACAGGTTTGGTTCGGTATTGGTGACCTTCTTTTTAGAGTGAGTGCCCTTATTCGGGTATCAGTGGGTAGAGGTACCAGATCCTGCCCCCCGAGATTCAAGACTAGTGAGATGGAGTCAACTCATGCCTCAAGGAGGAATGGTTCAACATATGCATTACCCGCCACAATTTTTTGCTTGGCTAGAATGCCAACTACTCATGGTAGACAAATATGCTTATGTTGACATGGATTTCAGGTGGGATCCAGATTTACTTCTGCCACCAGGAGAACAGTGGACCAATGCAGGTAAGAACTTGTTTTTGGATTTTTCAAGTTTTATGATATTTTGTAAAAGTGTAAACTGAGACTCAACTTGTGATAAATGTGTAGATGTGGGACCAAAGAGACCACCTGGCATGTTGCCAATAGCATGGTGAGTTTCTCATCAGATAGTGGGCGTAGACTATGAAGAAGGGGCAGACCCCTTAGCTAAGATGAAGCACAACCTGAAGGCGATAACTTGAGTCCCAGAGTATGCCACTATTGATGATGTTCCACTACGTTGGCAGAGACACACAGTGGTAATATCTGCGAGATTGTGTCGACTATTAGGCCGAATGATCAGAGTGGTCTCGTGCTATCATGAGCACCGTGCAGGCTGATAGTCTTTCTAACTCTTTTACACATTTTGTAGGTTGTGAGAGCCAAGTGTCCCAAAACACTCTATTTTTGATATCTTGATGTAAACACTCTAACAAACGCGGATAATAGAAATAATAATTATATAATATATAATATATATATATAATATATATATATATAATATAATATATATATAAATATATATATTATATATATATCTAGGCGGAAGATTTACGAGCGATGGAGATAACACACGTTGGTTTAGGTTAGGGTTTCTGAACCCTGCAGTTGCAGATCCGTGATGCCCTCCGTTTACCCGCCTCTCTCTGTTACCGTCTTTGCCTTAACCGCCGTGAACCCTGTCGCCTTCGTGCTGGTATCTTAATCGAAGGGGCGAATTTGTACCACGACATCCGGTAACTTCTTGCGGCAGTTTGGAATTGCCCTCCACGGTCCGTTTAACTGTGACTTGTCGTTTTCTCAGGGATACTCTACACAGCGAGGTGTCCGCCGTTCCAAGGCGCAGCTGGCTATGGAGGATCTAGAAGCCGTTGATTATTCACCTGACCCGCTGGAAGGGGTTTCCATTTGGCACTCTTCCTTTGCCGCATTAGAAGGTATGATCAGATCAGGCTTTTCCGAAAATTTCTCTTCGGTTTCGCTTGGTGAACAGTTGAGGTCTCATCCTATGGTCCTTCCGGATGCACCTCCGTCCTGGCCTGCCCTCTCTACTCCCCCACACTCTCCGGCCAACCTCGGTTTCGTTTCCGGCTGCCTAAACCCTAACCTTGGTTTTGTACATCTGGCATCTGGCTCTTTTTCCCGACCGCCTCATAACCCTTCCCTGCCCTCTTCCTCTGCCGGTCTCACGGGCTCACTTGGTCTTTCCTCCTGAAGTTTCACCTCTGTACCTCCACTCTCGGGCCCCCCTTTTGATTCAGGCATCGGTGTCCCCTCCTCCTCTCATCAGACCTTGGCACCTCTGAACGTTACCGCTCCTCCCCCTGGTCGCCCTCAAAACATTCCCCCCTCGCGGGGCCCTAAAAGGAAATATAAGTGCTTCAAATCCAAGGAGAAAAATATCTTTCTCAGACTGGAAGAGGGCATTCAGTGGGGAGAAACAATGGATTTTGCAGATCGGGTACTGGTCGGGCGCATTAGGGGTCGAAGGTACTCGGCAGCACGTTTGAAGACCTGGGCAGCTGAAGTTTGGGCCCATCATTTGGGGGACATCCCTTTTGTGCAAACCTTCATGAGGGGATGGTTCGCATTGAGGTTCGCTCGTGCTGACCATACTAACTAGGTTTTGTCCTCCTATTGGCACTTTGAACATGCCCCGGTGCTCCTTAAGAGATGGACTCCATTATTTGACCCCGAGACAGAATAGATTGGCATTGGACCAGTATGGATTCGGCTCCCAGGGCTACCTCTTTAGTACTGGTCAGAAGATATCTTCAGGAGAATCGGCAATGCCATTGGCACCTTCATGGGCTACGACAAATCCTATCAGCAGACCGACATGATGGCTTATGCCAGGATACTCATTAACTTGAACACCAGGGGAGGTCTACAAGAGTTCATTACCATACAATGGAGAGACATGGCACGCAAACAGATCATCGACTACGAAGGCATTCCCTATTGCTGCCGTAGATGCCATAAAGTGGGACATCTATACAAGGGCTGCCCACTCCTTCGGAAAGTGGTGAGAAATGACAAAGATGGAGAGGCCGACCCACCCCTGGACACCTCCCCCAAGCTGCACTCAATGCAGACTCAAGAGGAACATATGCACGCTCAGAATGTTGGTGAACCCCAGAGCTCTCCAGAGGCAGAAGATACAACTATAGTCTCCACTGCTCCTCCTCCTACATCATCACCTGTGCATCCAACGACTGTACAAGCAGGCACTGCGACAACGGGCATGTCTTATTCCCTTCCCTCTCAGATTACACCTGTTTCTTGCATATCATCGGGCATATCATCACTGTTCATAACTAGCTCTGATCCTATTTCCACTCTATCATCTCCTGTAACACACCGTTACCCCCAAGGCTTACACTCACACTCTCCCCTCATTTGCTCCCTCCCGCTTCCTCCACCGATGGTCCCCCCTTCACTGATCACATCAACCCTCGCATCCCTCTCTTCACATTCGTCACAAACATCCCCCCGTTACTCTCTTCGATCCCGCTCGAAAGACAGAGGTCCTGATGTCGTTGGACTCGACATGGTGAGCGCTCCTATCACCTTTAGGAACTCCCGTGGTCGACCCTCCCGCATTACCAAAGCAAGACATACTGTAGATGAAGAGGTCGCCCTTGGGTGACAACAAACTATATTTAGGGCCCTTAGAGTGAAGGATGGCCCTCTACCCAACCCCTCATGAAGATACTATCATTTAATTGCCGCGGGTTTGCTAGTTCAGCCAAAAAACTAGCGCTTAGGAGACTGCTCATATCATCTCAGCTGGACATTATATTTTTGCAAGAAACTCTCTGTTTGGCCAAACCCCTTATCCACACCCTCACCTACTGGCTTCCTAACTGGACCTTCCATGCTCTGGATGCGTCCGGGCGATTCGGAGGTTTGGCTATTGGGGTTTGTAACAGAACTTTGGAAATCCGGAACATTTGGGGAGGTAGGGGTCACATTGGTCTAGACATTTTCGCTCACTCTGTAGCGATGGACATTCGTATCATCAATGTCTACGGCCCTTGTACTGACCGAGCCAACTACTGGCGTTCCTTACTAGAATCTGAATTACTTCAAGCAGACAACATCATTCTAGGCGGTGATTTAAATTTTTCACTTGGGTTCTGCGAGTCATGGGGGCATATAGCGCAGGTTGATTCCCTCACAGATACTCTATCCAGCCTACTAGAGGATGATCAATGGGTGGACATTCCATCTGCTAGATTATAGTACACCTGGTCAAATAACAGAAGTGGAGATCAAAGCTTGGCCAGAAGACTCGACAGATTCCTTATTAAGGAGACCCTGATTAACAGTCTCCCCAGAGTTCGCCAATGGGTTGGATCGAGTGGCATATCCGACCATCGGCCTATATACTTAGAAGCAGAGGACTTTAATCGCAAAATCAAAAACCCCTTCAAGTTTAATGCCTCTTGGTTACAGGACCCCTCTTATACACAACTGGTTCATAATTATTGGTAGAACAACCTCATCAGGGAAGATGAGGATCTCTCAGCGGGCTTTGTTAGAAAACTAACTGAACTCAAGCAGATTACCAAAAACTGGGCTCATCAAAAGCGCATCCAAGATAATCAAACTCTGAAAGAGGCATAATGAGTCATTGCTGAGTTTGAGGATTCATCATCCGGGACTTTTCCCACCCCTGAGAGCAAGGAGCTGTACACATCACTTATTGCAAAGCGCTCACAAATTCTGAAAGAAAGGGAAGAAAGATGGAGGCTTAGAAGCAGGGCTATTTGGCTCACTGAGGGGGATGATAATACAAAATTTTATCACATATTTGCCAATGGGCGCAAAGCCATCAACACTATATGGGATTTAAGAGATGAAGGTCACCTTGTTTCATCACAACAGAACCTGGCCAGACTGCCCACAGAGCACTTTAGAGGCATATATAAAGCTCCTGGAGACATTAACATCTTGGAGATCATGAGAGTGGCTGAAATTTTCCCTAGATATGTTGAACAGGAAGAGTCAGATGATCTACGGAAGGAAGTGACCATGGCAGAATTGGAGGCTACTCTGAAATGGTTTAAAAAAGATAAGAGCCCCGGTCCAGATGGGTGGTCCATAGAATTCTACATCGCATTCTTCGAAATCCTGGGACACGACCTTCTGAATATTGTAGAGGACAGCAGAAGGAGGGGCAAAATATCCTCTGCTATTAAATCCACCTTCATCGCCCTAATCCCCAAATCCAATGCCCCGGTCTCTTTCGATGACTTTCATCCCATTTCTCTCTGTAATTGCCTCTACAAGATCATTGCCAAGATAATTGCCAACCGACTCAAACCCATACTCTCGCAGCACATATCCTCTGAACAATTCGCCTTCTTGCATCACAGGCAGATCCATAAGTCTATAGCCACTGCTCAAGAACTCATGCACTCCATGCAGATTAAAAAACAGAAGGGAATGATTCTAAAATTGGATCTGTCCAAGGCTTTTGACAGAACTAACTGGTTGTATTTAAGGTTGCTGCTAACTCATCTTGGTTTCCCTTATGAATTTATCAAATGGATGATGAGCTGCATCACCGATGTACCATATAGTGTACTACTCAATGGGGAAGCCACTACCTTCTTTACTTCAGAGAGAGGACTTAGACAGGGATGTCCGCTCTCTCCTCTGCTGTTCTTGCTTATTATGGAAGGATTAAGTAGAGTTATCTCATCAGCTAGAGATAGGCAACAGCTGACTAGAATAAAGCTTGTGGATAACTTCTACCTCACACATCTGTTATTTGTTGATGACATCCTGATCTTCTTGAATGGCAGCATTGGGGACTCCACAACCCTTCATAACTCCATTCTTCTCTTCCAGCAAGCTACAGGAATGAAGATCAATGATAACAAGTCATCGATCACTACAGTTGGCTGCACAATTCATGAAACCGCCTTTGCTACACAACGCTTCCCCTTTATCATTTTGA
Organism: Pinus taeda; assembly: GCA_000404065.3. Classification (NCBI taxonomy): domain Eukaryota; kingdom Viridiplantae; phylum Streptophyta; class Pinopsida; order Pinales; family Pinaceae; genus Pinus; species Pinus taeda. The sequence goes on from APFE030120727.1 coordinate 118,230, forward strand.
ATCTGATGGACGGTATAAAGTACCTCGGTTTTAGACTAAAGCCCATTGGTTACAGAATAACAGACTGGTTATGGCTCATAGCTAAAGTGGAAAAGAGGTTACAGGTATGGTACCACAGATATCTCTCTCGTGCAGGCAGATTAGTCCTTATCAAAGCTGTGATTGAAGCCACACCAATCTATTGGATGGCCCTAGCCTGGATTCCTAAGGGCATATTGAATAGGCTACAAAGTATTTACTGCAGATTTCTTTGGAAAGGCCACCAGCCGGGAAGGCTCTTTGCCTGGGTCAAATGGGAATCCATCGCCAATCCCAAGCGCTGGGGAGGTTGGGGTATAAAGAGGCTCGACTTTTTCTCCAGAGCACTAGCTGCCAAACTTGGATGGCGGCTTCTCACCTCGAATGGTCTATGGACTCGAGTTGCATATGCAAAATATATCAAGCCTCAGACCGTTTTGGACTGGATCTGTTCACAACAAAGAACTAATCAACACACTTCCAATATCTGGAAAGCGGTAATAGGCACCTTACCACTGCTACGAGAAGGAATCACATGGCGCATAAAAGAAGGTAATGCAGTGCGCATTGGTCTGGATCCGTGGGTCAGATGTGGGAATGCCCACAGGTTATCGGATGACCTTATAAGTCACCTTCACAACAGAGGGATTACGCACATTATGCACATTGGAGATAATGCAAACTCCTCTTTCCTCCAGCAAGCATGGACTACCGCTCAAGTGTTAGAAATTCCTGAACAGTGGCAGAACGAATGGTTGGATTATACAAATGCACTCACTCAATCACACATCAGGCTCACCGAAGGACCTGACGAGATCATCTGGGCATATGCCAAGCATGGAGCATACACCTCGAAGCTAGGATATTTAAGGCTCATGGAACCTTATAGGCCCCCGGATATTCATTTCTCCTGGAAAGCACTCTGGAAACTTAAGTCAGCTCCTCGCACGAGATTATTGATGTGGAACATCCTATTTGACAAAATTCCTACAAGCACCAATCTCATGAAGAGATCTTTTTATAGACCTTTTTGTTGCCACTTATGTCATGGGGCGGAAGAAAGTACAGATAATTTGTTCTTAAATTGCAGCACCACTCTACAGTTTTGACTATCCCTCACCTCTCACTATCCGCACTTGAAAAATTGGCAAGGTAACAACCTCATGGAAGCATGGAATAACTGGTGCCAAAATCACACTGGGAAATCTATCAACATTCCTCTGCTGGCCTGCTGGGTTGTTTGGATCGCACGTAATCAGGTTATCTTTAATCTCAAAGCCCCACACTGGCCATCTATATTACAACACACGATTGCTGACATTAACATGTTACCTGAAGAGGAATCCACGGCCCCACCTCGTATCATTAGACCTGTGAACATCGACAAATCAAAGCCATGGGCATTCTTCGATGGTTCGGCCCAAGATGCGGGCTGTGGGGGAGGAGCTATTTTCTATCTCAATGAAATGCACTGCTACAAGATACAAATCAATCTAGGCAGAGGCACCAATAACTTTGCTGAACTGTGCACGGCTAAACACATCATACACTTTGCTATCCACAAACATTACAGACACCTTCAGCTGTTTGGAGACTCTAAAATTGTTTGCAATTGGTTGAATGATGCATCTCATTGTCATGCATTTTCATTGAGACATATACTAGATGAAGCTAAGAGAATGACTGCTTCCTTTGAATCATTTGTCTGTCAACACGTCTACAGGGAACAGAACACCGTCGCCGACCAGCTCTCCAAAGAGGCAGCGCACAGACAAGGAGTTGACTGGTTGATCTAGGATGAAATCGACGGAACATTCTACCAGCACTACCACAAACCTTTTGATGATCATATGGATGATGGGCTATAATACCCACACATTTACAGTTTCATTTTTGTTTATAGCATGTATATAGCTACAGTCTAGACATGAGTACAGTTCCACTTTTTTGATAATTATTAGCATATATATTGCTCTCTGTGCAGAGCATGGATACAAATTTGAACACTGCTAGTTTTACCGTTTTTGACATTGCTCCCTGCGTGGAGACAACTTGGTTCCTCTTTCTAGATATACAGTTTATGAACATGACAGGCACTGCTGCCTCCATATGAATATGCTTCGGCATCTACAAAATGTAATTTCTCAATACTAATAGAAATTACGACTTTTTCCCAGGGGAAAA
>APFE030120727.1:120451-139103 GCA_000404065.3 Pinus taeda
CTACTTATGTTTCCATAATATGATCAGTTTTATAAATGAGGCAAATGTGTATCAAGAACAAAATTTGCTAATGCATCTATTAATGTATTTAAATTACATGGAATATGTTGATATCTAATGAAATCAAAATTTCTTTCCAGTAATATAACACTTAGATACATACGCAATATTTGTGGATTTCTCACTGAGTAATGATTGTTTAACTGCAACACAACGAGCTGTGAATCGAACTTGACAACTAAATCCCTAATGCAAAGAGCAACTGCTTCTGATAAGAGTTCAATAACTGCACAGTATTCAATATTATTATTGGTTGTTTGATCAAGGCATATACCTTGTAAGTTAATCAACTCGCCATTAGGTTCATATAGTACCCATGCTACAGAAGACAGTTTCGTGTGCTACGACAAGCACCATTAGCAAAACCAATGTAATGGCTTGACGACATCTGCAAACTGATTGGAACACAAGGTAAGCAGAAAAACACATGTCTGCAAAGCAAAAAATCACACCAAAACTCCAAAATGCACACTAATGAATTGACACACTAATGTACAAAAGTCATTACACGGATTTCACGCATAATACTTCTTCAAATACAACCCATTTCGGGGATGTGCTAATGCATTTCCCTTATAATCACATAGCTCATAGGCACCTTTTTGTAAGACATGTTTGACAATGTAGGGCCCATGCCACATGGGCTCAAACTTTCCTGCTCCCAATTTATCATTGGCTTGATCATGAATAAGGACCAAGTCACCTTAAGTAATATTATAGGGAGAAACGGTCTAGTCAAAATGAGCTTTGACATGTTTATTTTGAGCTTTGATGACCATCGTAGCAATGCAACAAGTCTCGTCAAGCCTCTCAAGATATAGTAGCCGTTCCTCTTGAGGTGAGGTATCCAAAAGAAGTTCGATAACTAATTTGAGTGAAGGGATTTCACATTCGATTGGAAGAGTTGCCTCTAAACCATACACCAACTGGAATGGAGTGAATACATAGGTCGTCTTAGCGGAAGTTCTGTAAGCCCAGAGAGCTGAGAATAACATCAAATGCCAATCCTTTTCGTGCTTCCCAACGGTACGTTGAAGCATAGTAATCAAAACATTATTAATGGCCTTAAAGGATTTGAGCTATCATGACGAAGGCCCAACTAAGCAGTTAGCTCTGCCATCATGTGCTGATGAAAATGTTATCCATGGCTAGTCATAATGGCTTGAGGAACACCAAAACATGTTATGACATGGTTAAAAAGGAACTGAGCAGCAGTGATATTGTTAACATTTTATGTAGGCACCACCTTGACCCATTTAGTAAAATAGTCAATGCCGACAATTATATAATCGTGCCCCCCAGCCAAGCAAGGGTTACAAGTCATGAAATAAATGCCCCATTTAGAAAATGGGCCAACAATAACTACTGGGTGTAAGGGTGTGGGCGGGGTGTGTTGTTTGTAGTTGAAAATATGGCATTCATGGCATTTTTGAACAACTAGAATATAATATTTGAAGATAGAAGACCAAAAATAACCAGTGCAGAGGATTTTCTGAGCAATGGCGTAGCTTGACATATGACCACCACAGGCACCAGAGTGGTAATCATTAAGAACCCATTCAACCTCTTCTAAGGTGAGACACCTGTGAAGAACAGAGTCCACACTGACCTAATACAATGTATCACCAAGGATCTGATATGGTTGGGACTGATGCTAGATGCAACGTCGGTTGAATTGAGACAACTCAGATAAGAAATTTCGAGTTTGAAGACAAACAATAATATCTTCATACCATGGGTCGAGAGTGCTGATTAGAAACAAAGTTTCATCGGTGTTGGACACCTAATCCTCAATGGGTTAGTGTGGAAGCTGAATAGACAAAGTAGTCCTAGAGACCTTGGGATGTGGAACCCAACGGTCACAACAATGTACTATAATTGTATATCTCTTGTTAATAAAAATTGTACTCTCATGATTTATCTTTCATATTTCTCTCGCTCCCCATGTGTGTTTAACATGGTACCAGAGCAGGTGTATTCCTGCCCTGCATAATTATTTTGAGCCATTTGTTTTATGGCCCTTATGTGTATGTGCAGATCATTTCATGAATATTTTCTCAGCTAACCTGTCATTTCTCCAATGCCATTTTTGGCCTCTCTCTGCCATTCTGAATCTTGTCAGTCATAATAATCCGCTCTCTGAAATGATAATGAGTAACGCTTGGTATTCCCATCGAATACCTAGCCCTACAGTGATGTGAGTGCTCCATTGCCATCATTCCTACAGTGCTGCTAGCATTTCTATGCAATGTGAGATTTGACAACTAAAATCTGGTATTACACTGCCCCCAGCCTGTCTGTCATATTCCTTACCTATGCTCTCTGTCTGCCTGAAGGTCTGTCCATGAACGTTTGCTGTTCTGCATATTCCATTAAACCGTCGCCTGACATGGTACCTATGCCTAGCATTAAACCGTAGCTTGCATTCTGCTAAACTTTGGTAGCCTGTTCATCTGGATGCGCTAACACCTGCATCTGACATTACCTGCGTTCTGAATAATTGCTCATTTGAATAAGTGCGTAGTGGTTTTTTAAAGCGTCTCCCATTTTCAATGACAACAAACTGGTTCGTTCCCCACTGTGGTATCGCTTGAGAGATATTAACACTACACGTGAGATATTCACTGCATCGTTGTAGCTTTGCTCTGTAAAATACCTTGCCAAAGCAACAAGTGTGTTTGAAAGAGAACCTCCTGCAGCAACTTTGAAGCAAAGGACATGTTGTATTCATAATTCTGTCACGATGAAAGAAGAATTTCTTAGTCCATTAAGCCAACTCTAAGCCAAGGTTGTAAGGGCCAATAAATTGTAAATCAGGCCACAAAGAAATGTTGTTGAAGACATGAATTGTTGGGTCAATTTCTGTTTGTGAGCATTATGCCGTGAATTCACACCTGGAGTTGCTTGGTAAAGTCGAGTGCTGAAGAATTACGTCTGACAAAGTCATGAATTAAATCAATTTAATTTGTTTTAACACTGATTAATCGATGTGCAGAGGTTGATCTAGATGCAGAAGAAATCATGCAAAGAGGAATACTGAATCCATTGAATTTCAATCCAAATCTGTTTAGATGGTATGAATATCGATTTCAATGGTTAATGTAATGGAAGAAGTTAATTTTGGGTTTTATAAACAAAACCAGTTCGAATGATGCAAATCGATTCAATTTCCAATCAATTCTCAGAGCTCTGCTGGAGAATGGACTGTGTCTTCAACACTTCCGTCCACACTATCAATTCAGATTTATTGCATCAATCTTTTATCAATTCTGGATCGCACCTTCCGGCAAGCTTGCTTTTAGCTTAGCTTTTCCTTTAAGCACTAGTTCTTGTACTACAGTTTTAGCTGACAAGGATATTTGCTCGACAGAACAAGAGGCTGTTTATGACATTCAATAGATGAATAATTTTTTTGTATGATTGCTGTTGTGTACTTACATAGATGGAAGTTTATTAGCATTGTATTTTGTCTTGCTCAACTTCAAACGGAGCAAACCTGCTCTTCTTTCTAAAGTTATCTACAATAACAACCATTTTTAGATTGCTGGAAGTTAGTTTTTGCTCTCTGTATAAGTCCACATCATATACCACCGTTGTTCATTCAAGTAACACTGTCTCATGTGACTTTAAGTAACGCTGCCTCCATATCACGTTGTGGGTTTCCACTTAACAGTGTCACCGTAAAGGGTCCTCACGTTATGGTGTGTTTTTAATTATGATTGCTTCCATACACCATTAACGAGGAGAAACAAAAAGGATTTATTATTTGGATTTGGTAGCTTGAGCTTGGAAACCAGAGCTTCCTTAATTCAAGCTATTTGGTTGATGAAATTTTCTGACGGAGGCTACACAAAATTTTGGAGCTCTACAGGTCGGATTTCTAGTTTGGTACAAAAGTAGGAGGCGTGGTTATATATTTCCATCTAGAACGTAATCAGGTCCAGAACATACACGGTTGCATGTTTAGATTTAATTTCAACTGAAGTGACTACAATTTCAATATTTTGACAGGAAAGACAACAATTGCGAAAATGCCATGAAGATGAAAATAATTTGTTCACATATATCTTTGATATTTCTTGTGAATTTGGATTGAGATAGTTTATTCTGAATGGAGTATTAAAGTATATAGAAGTTATCACCTTATTCCAAAAGTTGTATGATTTTACCATTTAGCCAATACTTGGTGCAAATAGAAAGAGGAGCCACTTCTAATATCTTTGAAAAAAAAAGGGGTTAAAATAAGTGTATTTAACAGAGTTTGATTTGTTGATAAAATGGGAAGACTTTTATGGAGTATTAGAGTTATTGAACACACTAATACATTCTAGTGTCGAAAACATAGTCAACATCAACAAAGACACTCTCAGTGACATTCAAAGCTGCCTAAGTAATGCACAGGAAAATATCAATTTTTTGCAGCTTGAATCACAACTGCAACAAGAAGAGCTACATCAAAATAGACATCATTCTGAACCTGTTTTTGTTCAGAACATTGAGACAACCACCCATCAACAGTAAGTCAATAATGTTACTGTTCATTCAAATAAAGCAACAGTTGTACATGCAGATGCAGAAACTCAGTCTGCACTTCCCAAGCCCATCATCAGACTTGAAATTGTCCACAACAAGCACAAAACTGGTCTTGGGGTTGACAAGGACTTGTCCTTTCATATTCCAGACTACTCAAAGCCCATTCAGTTTCAGAGTGCTGGATTCATTCATGATAGTTCACCTGCTCCTCATGATAGTTCACCTCCAGCTGTTCCAGACTCTGCCTCTCTTCCACAACAACAACAACAACAGATTGTGAAATGCCAACATTGTGACCGAGTTGGCCATCTGAAAGATCACTGTTTTGATCTTCATCCATGTAAGCATTGTCATAAAACTAGTCATTCTTCAAACATATGCTTCAAAAACAAACGTCCTGCAAGAACAAAGATTCATCTTGGATGGATCGCTTCTTGGAAATGGGCATTAACAACCAAGAAGATATTCCAAGCAAATGTCAGAACTTGTTCTAGAGTATTGAACAGTCTTGCAGTTGAGTTTTCTCCATCATCTCACCTTGTATCTGATAGGGGGGGAAATGATGGTCATCTACAAGCTTCAGAGTCACATCAAGCGAGCCTGAGCCACAACGTGTCACAATAGTTTCAGAGTTGTAGCCAGAGACAATGATGCCCATGAACATGCCTTCAGTTGGTAATCCGAGACACTTCCTCTAGCAGAAGACTTCAACTTCTTGCCAACTTTGGAAGAATTCTAGGAACAAAATTGAGAACACTTCCTCTAGCAGAAGACATCATATTCTTGCCAGTTTTGGAAGAGTTCCAAGAATTCAATTAAGCATTCCAGAGTTTTTGGTCATCCTTAAACCATCACAGGTTGAGACTTCCCTTTTCAGGTTGAAGTTATCCCTTTTATGCGGGGTGAGACCTCCCTTTCATGGTTGAAGGTTTCCCTCTTCAAAAACAATAGGAGCACTTCCTCTAGCAGAAGACTTCAGCTTCTTGCCAGTTTTGGAAGAGTTCCGGGAACTGCACTAAGCGTTCCAGTGTTGGTGGTCATCCTTAAACCACTGTCCTTTATACCAACATTTCAGAGAGCACATTCAGCGTAGTGCTGCCATGCATTTTTGCACATTTTGTATTACAACTCTCTTCTTGGACTCATACATAACCCTTCGGATTAAGGGGGGGGGAATGTTAGACACCTAATCCTCAATGGGTTAGTGTGGAAGCCGAATAGACAAAGTAGTCCAAGAGACCTTGGGATGTTGAACCCAACGGTCACAACAATGTACTATAAATATATATCTCTTGTTAATAAAAATTGTACTCTCATGATTTATCTTTCATATTTCTCTCGCTCCCCATGTGTGTTTAACAATCGAGAATTTTCTCAGTGAAATCTGTATAAGTGCTTGCAAATGGAAGGGCACATATCAACTCAGTGAAAACGAGCGATTTCTTTGATTTGGTGGAAGTAAACTCCAAATAAAACTCCTATAGGGTAGCGATCCATTTGGAGTATTCCCCCCCCAGTAACTGACGAGTGAGTATATAAGTCATGGGATTGCAATTGGAAATCACTATAGTTTTCCGTAAAATGATATAGTGTCGAAATATTTGGACAACATGGACTGTTGCTAAGGCAAACTTCTTGACATGGGCATATTGAGACTCAGTATCGAGAATATTTTGGCTTAAATAATAAGCCACATGCGTGTTGTCATCGTCATCATCCTAGAATAACACCATAGCAATAGTAGCATTAGTTGTAGCCAAGTACAGGAAATAATCACATCGATAATCAAGGGGATGTAGTAAAGGAGCACTGATAAGCATGTCTTTCAAAGCATGGAAGGATTTTTGGGCAACTTCATCCCAAATAAAAGGGATCCCTTGATGAGCCTCATAAATGGGTAATTATATGGGCTCATTTTACTCCTAACCTAGTCAAATCAACCATTTTCTTAACTTATTGTATGATTTTATGATTATATTTATGCTTTTAGAGTGAGTTGAGCTAGTTATGATGCCATGTGGTCTAACATGTGTTTAATGCAGATTATTGATGAATTTCGAGGTCAAAGTCAAGGATCCAATGATCATATGGCAGCAATAACTTGAAGAAGATAGAGGAGAGGATTTATAGGAGGGAATCCCCCTCATTTATTACTCCTCACTTCGAATTCCCCTTCATTCAGCTCAGAGTACAAGCAGCCGAATCATGCACTAGAAGGCAGTCGAGCAAGTGGAGGATGACTGATAGTTATCTCAAGTTTTGGGATCCAAGCCTCCTTGATGTTAAGGAATTTGTTGGTAGCTTCAAATGTATAAGTAGAGAGGCTTAGGGCCTCATTAGGGTCAGATTTTTGCTTATGTAAACTCTGCTCAAATTTCGAGCTTATTATTTTGTGACAGTTTGATGTAAACTTGCTATTTTTTGATAATGAAGATGGAATCCTTTTTGAGCTAGCACTGAGTTACCTCAGAGGGATGAATCTCTTGGGTTAGGGCCCAATCCAAGTAGCCAAGCTTCTCTTTACTTGTATTTGTATGCTTTACTTCAGTTTGTAGATTAATTTGCTGTTAGATGTATTTCTTTCATGGTTAAGAATAGGTTGCTTTTGATGATTTAGTAGTTTTCTTTCATTTTTGATTTTTGTAGCATATTAAAGTAGTGATCAGAAAAAATTCAAAAGGCTAGTAATAGTGCCTTGGCCTCTCTTCCTCCCCCTGGGACCATGATTTGAGGCAAAGACCCTCTTGCTGCCCCAAAAACACAAATTTTCCTCCTTCATAAGACTTCTAGTGTTTGTAGCTTTTTAACAGGTTAATAGTCCAGTTTTGATTTGCTTCAGATCTTGCTTGTCATGTTCACTTCTTGATTTGCAATAGTCCTCTTTCATGCTTTCCTTGCTTGCAACATTTCTCAGCATTTCCTTTCATAGATCATAGTTTAGATCATTTTAAATTTTTAATGCAAAACTCTATTTTTTCCTAAATGCACTCATTTCATTGTTTGCTTGATCTTCTTGCTTAACTATCAGTTCCTTTGCAGTAGATCTCTTCCAACAGTAGGTTAGCTTATCATCAATCACACCCTCTATCTGATCCATGACCTACAGGTCTCCCAAGCCTCACCTCAATTCTGCCTTAGTTTCATGCATTTTTCATAGAACTTATTCCTCTCTCCTTGAGGAAACACAATCATCTTTTTCTCTCCTGGTGGTTCATGGCAGACCTTAGGCACCCTAAAACCTCATCCCAACCTTCATCCACCTTTTCCACCCACTCTCATGCCCTCAAAATAGCGGAAATTGCTCCCGGCCTCCCCTTGTAGGCCTCCTGTAGTTTCCCTATTTTCCTCCTATAGTTTCCCTGTGTCCTCCTGTAGTTTTTCCTGTAGGCATTCTTTTGAAGGCCGAGTGTGGAAAAGCCTCCAGAAGGCCACTTAAGACCTCCTAGGACCCATTCACAACATCTTACATCCTCCCAAGCTCCAAAACCGCCCTCTAATGCCACCTGTTTGATGCTACACTCACACACAATAAATTAGATGCTTGTCAAATTCACATAAAAATACATAAAAAATAAAAAAATATGTTTTTTTCTCATTTACTTCTAGAAATAGCATGGTTAGATGTTGTTTGCTTTCTTGAGTAGGTAATGGCATTGCTTTCATGGTTTTCATAGTGTTTTTGGCAAAAGTAGAATTAGCTTGTTAATTATGGTTTATTAGGTCTTGCCTTACATTCCAGTATTTTTCCTTTCTACAATTAGAATAGCCTCTGTAGAGTAATCTTTCTTTCTTTCATCACACATAGAGCTTCTTCTGAGATCTATAGAAGTTGGCTTGAGCTCCTAGTGATCTTGTGCCAGCTGACCAAGTGACAACCTGCAGTAAGAACTAGTACTTGTGCATACAGCACCGACACTTCCAAGTTTGTTACGAACTACCGGGTTGATAAAAGTAAAGTTGGCATCCCATGAGTTGCGGCATTCTTGCTAAAATACTGGCGCTCACCACCCCTTCTTAAGTAAGAGAGTAAAACCCTTGATGAGTTCAACATAATTAGGAACGAATCGACAGAGAAATTTAGCCTTTCGTTGCAGCAATGAAGTGGGGGGGTAAGTTGACAATGGCCTCAACTTTTAAAGGACTAATTCAGATACCTTCATAAGACACTACTAAAACCAAGAGTCGGCCAGACTCAATGCAAAACACACACTTTTATGGATTGAGACGGATGTTATAATGCTGGCATCACAAAAAGATGGATCTTAAGTGATCTGAATGCTCATGACACTTAGCAAAACGAGATGGTAAGTTGTCAGGGTAAGGCTGAAAAATGTGTTGAATGTCATGAAACGCATAAGATGTTGCTCTTTGGAAAGCACCGCCAACATTTTTTAAACCAAAAGGAAGATTTTTATAAGAAAAAGTTCCCCAAGGACAGATAAAGGTCGTTTTATGTTGATCGTTTGGTGAAATGTTGATCTAGTTGTAACCAGAAAAACTGTTCATGAACGAGAAAATCTCACTCCCAACACACTCGTCAATGATCTGATCAATAAATGGAGAGGGACAGTTGTCTTTTGGACATGGTAATCAACATAGACACAAATCGTGCCCTACTTTTTAACAACAAGGACAATATTGGACACCCAATCTGTCAATGGGATGTGATAAATAAAACCATCTTTTAAAAGCTTCTCCACTTCTGCTTTAATAGCAGCAACCTTTCGAGGATGCATGGGGCGAAGCCGTTGGCAAACAGGATTAGCACCAGGATAAGTTTCTATTTCATGCACCACTATTTCTAGGTCAATACCAGGAATTTCCTCGTATGACCATACAAAGAAATCTCGGAATTCTTTAAAAAGTTGAATGTAAACCCTAATCTCATCTGGAGAAAAGGAAACCCCACTATGAATGTTCTTGACAATTCTAGCTTTAATGGAAATGTTAAGAGGCATAGCAGTAGTGATTTTTCCCATATTACTCTATGATAGGACTTCATGCACCACGACAGTTCTTTGAAGTGGAGGCATGGGGCAATGAGTAACAAATGCTTCAAGATGTGAAGGCATCTCACTTAGGTTGGGAAGAAATGAAGAACGATGATGGAGACCATTCCAAGGAGTTTCATCTAGAGACATTACCTCGACGAGACTCTTTTCGGTGGGGAATGTCTCATTCAAAGGATCCTAACAATCCCAAGAACCAAGCCAAGGAGATGGTACATAAGTTTCCAGGTTCATACTAAAAACAATATGACTTTCTGAAGCAGCCATTGAAGCTACAACAATTTCTTGATAATTTTTCTCCAATTGACTTAAAGGCATAGAATCGCCAAATGAATCAATTTGATCTGGAGTAGGAGTAATCCAAGGATCCATAGAAATCGAGATCATATTGATTGAAGTAACATTCATAGGTGGGAGAGTAAAAGTACCCATTAAAGCAGAGTCTTTGAAGAGACATCCCCCCACACTCTAATAAGGAATATCAATATTTCCCACTTAAGGGACATTGTTGTTCGATGAACCAGAAGAAAAAAAAACACAATTGATCCACAATGACAATTTTTCCTTCATGAGGAAAACGAAGCACCTGGAACAAAGAAGAAACCATACAAAACATAGTGTGGTTCAATCTTCATCCAAGAAGAAGGTTGTAGCTGAGATTCACATCTACAAATTCTACTTCTAATTCAATGGTCTTTCCTTCCAATGTAATCAGCAAGTTCGTGAAAATAAAGTATGGACGAGAGCCTCTGCCATCAAAGGATTCCAAGGTGTTCTGAGACTGGTTAAGAGAAGGAGAGCCAATGGCCTTCCAGCACGAAATAGACATGATGTAGGTAGAAGCACCTTCATCAATAACAATCCAATGGATCATTTTTCCATTGCTAAGAACCTGTATGAGAAAAGCAATCTGATGACGAAGATGAGTAACGTCATTTTCAAGACCAAAGGTAATCAAACTCGAATCAAAAGGATAAATAACACCTGTAGTAGACAACAATGACTTCTGTTGCATCGGACAAATTTGGATAACCTCCAAGGCAGACATCGTTGAATGTGCTTGAGCTAAATCCTCAACAATATTGTAGTTTTGTGTAGCTCTAACATTTAGATTATAAGATGATTTTATGAAGTACACCCGTGGGAGGTCGTCGGATTATGGTTTCACTATTAGGGAGCTCAATATGGAGCGAACAAAAACTCGACAGAGTAGAAGTAGAAGGGATATCGTTGACTTCTTTCTCCACAGTCTACTTATGTGTGGTTTGATAGTCCTTTGTTCAAGTAGCAATTGAAATAGGTGATGAACTTTGCATCATGAAAACTTAGGAACCAGAGGAGGCACTGGATTGCCATTGGTCTACCAACTATGTCTGCTGAGATGGAAAAGGTTCTTTTAAATAAGTCGAAGTCCCTTTCAACAAGCGGTTAACTTGAGAACGTCGGGGACAATCCTTGGTGTAATGATCTTCCTCACAGATGAGGCAACGATATTTTGGCTTCCTCTTAGAAGCATCATCAGTAGGTGATTTGGGTGAATCCTATTTTGGGGCATCAGATTTGGCTTTGCCTTTGCCCTTTTTATTACCTTTAGATGCCTTATCTATTGCAGTCGACTGAGCAACATGTACCTCAAAGGTTTTACTAGGACTTGATGAATTTTTCGAAGAATTATTGGAACCAGTGCTCGAAACATATATCTGCTTCAAAGAAGCTTTCATGGAAGTCTTAGACACAAAACCAATTACACCATCAATAGGTGGCACATCAGGAGACTTTGATGCTATCAGATCCAAAGACGGTCTCAGAGCATCAGGAAACATCTCATACAGCGTACTAGATTGTGAAGAGACTAAGTCTATATACTGTTCATGGGTGAAAGCTTGCTCTTCAGTAACACATCCACCCATAGCTATATCCTTATAAATCTTGTTAATGAATGATTTTGTGAAACCATTTATTCAACAACTCATCAACAATCTCAAATTTGATGAGGCAATGCTGACGTCTCCATTCATGAATGTGATCAGAAATGTGGGTCGTGGTATCTTGCTTAAGGGATGTTAGCAAATGAGTATCATTTTCATACTGAACTAGCAATTAGAAGTGGGTGAGGAAGGCCATAGCTAGAGAGTTGAAGTTAGCATAGGTACCTCGAGGCAACTCGATATACCATTTTGCAGTAGCACCTGTGAGGGTTCTCTGAAAGAGGCGAAGACAGATAAAATCATCGACAAACGAATTGGAGGAGCACCATAGGTGATATGTCATCACATGGGCTTAGGGGTCCTCCTTAGACTTTCCTTTGAATTTGGGGAAATCACTTGGAATTTTAGTTGGAACTAGAGGCCAGTAAGGTGAATGAAGAATGGGATCATTCATGAGCCTCGAGACATCGGGTAGCTCCAACATAGCTAAGAAAGGAAATTTTGTGTTAAACGACATATAGGGTCTTTGAGGAGACCCAAACTATGGGTTCCAACCTTGTTACTAAGCATTTTTCCACCACAGTGGAGGATGTTGTCCATATGAGACCTAATTTTGTCCTGACTGAGGGTTACCTTGACCATAAGGCAGATTTTGTCCAGGGTAGGTTTGATATTGACCTACCATAGGCTGCTAATAAGCGTTGTACACTGCATATGGGTTGTAATATTGTTGAACTTGTTGACCCTGAACCTGAATAGATTGACCCTACTGTTATAGGGGTTGACCTTGAGCTTGCAAGGGCTCACCTTGTTGATATGTATATAAATCTTGTTGTTGCAAAGGTTGACCTTGTGGCTGCAAATTTTGACTTTGCTGCTATAAAGGTTGACTTTTCCACTACAAAGGTTGGCCATGTGAGAAAACAGGTTGAGTAGACTGTTGAACAAAATAAGTTTGCTGCTGAGACTACAGAAAATGTTACCCCTATTGCTGTAATATTTTCCCTTGCTACTGCAAAGGTAGCCCTTGTTGCTGCGAAGGTTGCCCTTGCTGCTACAAAGGTTGTCCTTGTTGCTATAAGGGTTGGTGGACAGTTCCCTAGGATATACCTTGTGGGTATTGGTAATTTCTGAATTGAATTTGACCATATCCACCAAGAATAACAGATTGACCAGGCTGGACATAAGCTCCTGCTTGAGGAATGTAAGACAGATTAACCAAGGCTTGCAAACCATATGGGACATAAGCATGTTGGAGTGGAATATGAGCCATATAAGGTTTTTGATATTGGATGTTCCTTGACCCAGTTGGACCAACAGGGTTAGGAATAATACCATAATAAGGTTGATTAACGCCAACCATGTGATTTTGTAATCCACTCACATTGGTTTCACCTGACACAAGAGGTATATTTGGATCCTTTCGCCCAGGTGATGGCACATTCTATCCACTTTATGGAGGGGTAGATATCTGACATGAAATAGTCGGTTGTATCGGAAGGGTCGGTTCAAATGATGAGACAAGATATGATAGAAACGTAGGTTGAACAGGAACTGACGTGATGGCATTTTGTACAAAAGTTCGAGAGGTCGCATTTTGAATGAACAGACTAGATGTAGGCATATCATTTTAAGACCAAATGGGATTTTGATTCAATGACAAAGCACTAGGAGTACCAAAAACTAATTGAGCTAAGATTGTATAACCATGTGGCAACATGGGTCCACTAGTTTTACGGAAAGTGACAGACGAGACACTTCCTGTAAAAGGAAATCCTTCTAGAGGAAATTAATATCCTTGTTCATCATCAACATGAGGAGTATGGGTAGTGGAAACAACTGGTGACAAACAACCTGAGATGTGTGGGGAAATAACTCCAAAGGAATACTAGGTTGATCATAAGGATTGTAAGGATGTTGAGGAGATATCAAAACCGAATCGATTAATGGATTCAGTGAATAAATAACAAGCCTCTGTGAACACTCAGGATTCTGCAGACTGTCAGGGGTGTATATAGGATTATTAGAGGTATCAGGATCAAATCCTTGAGGTGATTAGGAATCTAATGGGGGTGGACGAGAAGACAGGGGTTGGATACTTTAAACAATTCCGAGTTCAAAACCTTGATCTTCAAGTGACTAAGGAAGCTCCGGATGAACTCCTTGGGAGGACCCTTCAGTATCAGACAATGAAGGAGAACTATGAGATGAAATCAATGGTTCAGCCATGATGACTTCCTCTCAAAAGCAAAAAAGGAAAGGAGATTCATTGAGGGCTTTATTAACAATCTTGAAATTAACAAGGAATTACTCAATATTGGTCCAAGAAGCAACTTCTTGGGTTCGACATTTTTATCGCGGGTAGCTATTTTTAGAAACAAAAAATTTGCGTTTTCATCATTTAAGAGTTAAGAAAAGGATGAAAAATGTGACTCTAGTCGCTTTCAATGGTTTAGCGAGCTTGAAAGGACAAGTGCTCAATGATATTTTCAAATTTAAAGAGTCAAAAAAGATCGAAATGACTACTGAGGTACCTCTAGGCAAAATGAGTACCAAGTAACCGTGGACTGTAATATACACCTCAACAAATAAATTTACCAAGGACTTGACGTATGTGCAGGAAATCTCCCTGAATGTTGTGTTTGGTGTATCACGTTTACGAGGTGGCAGACTCGGCTTCCTATGGATAAAGTTTTGCAACCTATGAGGGTCTCCCTTTACATACGTGACAGTACAAGGAGCACAAGTCCGTGTTAGCGCTGTCTAATGCCAAAGAGAACGACAGATGCTAAGTTTTATAGATGTTGGAACACGTCTCTATCCTAGACCACTAAGTATGAACTTTAATGTTTCAAATTCTCCTTAGATTAATTGATAGATTTTAAAGTTGATCTTGGAATTATGTTTTGATTTCAAGGCCTTAACTATGTTACCTGTTCCTAAAATGCAAGTAAATGATGAAATAAAATCCTTCAATTCAATGAAATTTATCTATTTAGGGAAGAAGATCACCCAAATCATGCATCAAACAAGCAAAAGTGCATTAACGACAATTTTCAAATGCTAAATCTAATCTTTCATATCATAAGCAAATGCAATGCCTAAAACAAAACCTTAAAGAAAACTACCTTAATATATGATGATAATTTTTCTTTTTCATTTTAGTGCAAACAATTTAATTTAGTGCAAAATTAAAAGAGAATGCAAGCAAGCCAACAAACATGAAAATATCTTTCACATTAATGATTTGAATGCAACATAGATTGCTTCGAAAACTATGAAAAAGATAAACACTTTCCCTTTCACTTTTCGAAACATAAACTTAAAGCAAACACTTCCTTTCGATTCAAATGAGACAATCAATTTGTAATCTATTGTTTGTCAAATAGAACTTAAGTGACTTCCACAGTATCTACTCAATCCAACACTAATGAAAACAACTTAAGACACAAGAACCAAAAGTTTTTTGCAAATGATGTCTAAACACACAAAAGACTCTTTAACACAAGTAATTGATCTCTAATGAGAAGACCAATGAGCGGATGAAGGATGACCTAGAAGACCTAGAAACCCTAAAATGATAATCAAACTTCAAACATACTCAAACCAAGTTAAAAGGCGATTTCATTCAGACAATAAAAGAGCCAACTAAGAACACACTGGTAAATCACTAGGAGAATGAAAAAAGAACTAAAAACAAGAATACAAACCCTAAATTTCTTTAAATTCTGCAATCATCACACTTGTTAAGATAAAAGCAACGATCATCACCACTGTAATTAATAAATCCGTGATATCATCGTCATTATCAGGGCCAAAAACGCGATGGGCGAGAAAAAAAAGAAAAAACACAATATCTTCAAGAACAACTCAAATCAACAACCTTCAAGCATTTAGCAGAAAGTGAGACTTACTATAGACAAGCAATAAAGTCTAAGAATGGATGGTTACTCAAACTCGTCAAAATACATGGTGAATAATTGGAAGGAAAGGATCATAGGCTCCCCAGCTGAATCACCATTTTGTTGACAAGGTTAATCCTCTCTGCGGACAGAGACGATCCCTCTAGCCCAATGAATGGGTCTAGCAACTGAAGTGATAATCAACTAGACATATTCCTAATTAAAACTGAAAAGAAGAACGAAGGAGATGGCCTACCTCGTTCTGATGCTATTTCGATTTCCTTTGTTGAGGACCCTAAACCAATTGTGTCACGGGCTTGTTCGTGTTTCTATAAGTGTTTATGTACTGGCACAAGTGATTAAGACAAAACAGGACATACTAAAAAAAATATAAATCCAATATTAACCTACTTAACTGATCAAGGAATGTCAAGCTAAATGATACATTAACATATACATTTTGGGAAGATGAACCAACAATTGTGTATTATTAGAAAGTAAAGGGAAGCTTACAACCAAAGCCTTGACGTTGAAAGGCTCTCCTTGAGTGGTAATCCAAGTCCAAGCCAAGAACTCTCCAAGCAATCCTTCTCCAATTCAGATGAATAGCCTTTAGGCACAATCTTAGCATAAGGGTACAAATAGACATAGACCAACCATTTGGGAAAGGAAGAGGATGAATTTATATGCCGGGAAAGGGAGTTAGGAATTATCCAAAGATAGGAATAGGTCATCATCTCAAGGAGGTATCTCATTGATCTGAAATGAGATATAAGACAATTAATAAGGTATTATAGACTTATGTGCATGGATTAGTCTATGTCATTATATGCAATGGATCGATAAGATTGTGAAATGCACAGACAATGAAGCAGTAACAAAACATAATAGATAACACATGACACAGAAAATTTAATAAGGAGTTCACCCAATACTCCTAGGATACATCTCATGGTACAACCTTCAGTGGTGGCCTCTCTATTATGTCTTATGGCAGAGTTTTGTTTACAACAGTGAGCTCGGTTTGAGCCTCACACACAAACAGAAATAAAATAATAAGAGCTTACTTGAACCTCTCAAGTTCTCTATGAGTACATGGACTCCCTAATGCTCTCTATCCTAACTTTGTCTCGGCATTTGCCGAAATACTACCCTCCCTTTATGCTCTCTGTTTGTGGCTTTTAAAACCAACCACACTGCCTGTTCATTTCGTATCCTGTCTCTCGGTCTCTGTCTACTTTGGATCCCTCTCTCAGTGTGATACATTCATTGTTTAACACCTAGAGAGGAGGTGGCCATCCATTCTATAACACCATAGTGCCTGGGTCCTTTGAAATCCTTCAGATTCCCAAACGTAGCCATTTCTGCATACACGGGAAATATGTTCAAAACAGAGAAACTCCACCAAAACTCCATATATCATACTTTAAAAGTCCTAAAATATGCTTCATTCCCATATTAGGTCCATTCATAAGTTGCTATCGCATATTGGAAGGGCTCCGTCCCTTTGTGTTTTGGAAACACAACAAAATCGCAAAAATACATTAAAATGGCTCTGTTACGGACTTGAAACCATATCAATTTTCCTTTATACTGTTATCGGGTCTGGATGTTGCATGGTGTATTGATATCGGCCCCTCTGCATAGTTCCGATGCAATGTATCGCAATCGCTCATCACAATAACACTTTCATCGTTGTAGCACTTTTGCAATCCCCCGATAGTGATCCGGCGATGTAATATGGGCCATAGATTTGCGTGCTTGATTGACGATCCATATTAACTCTGCCAATCGCCATCGCATGCCTTATGTGGATCCTGTCGATTCCACTGATTGTTGTCGCAAGACTTATGTGGATCTCGCTAATCTCTGTCGAAGGTCACTGCCAATGGCGATTACCGATCCGATCTGGACCGTTGATCAGCCAAATCAGATAGTGACTGTGCATCACTTGTTCCACGCCTCCATACTCTGTTTTATTCACGATTTCGTGGGTTTTGGGCCTCCCAATAGTGTTTCTCCACCCTACTAAGGGTTCTTTCCTCTACTTTAACTTTGATCATTTTAAAATATTTTGGTCTTTGGCACGATTTTTAAAGAGTTTATGAAGACTTAGAGAGCATTCTCAGACCCATTTGGATCACACCTTCCCATTGAAAAAGGCTTTTGGACCACCAAAGGTTGGTTTTCAAGCATCGCTTAAGTGAGGATACAACTGCCTCACTTTTCTAATCTCTATCCATTTTGCACTACTGGGTTTTGAACCTTTGAGTCCAATCCCTAGGTACTCAACATATCCTCTGCGCATTGTCCTCACCTTCCTGTCTAGAACTATATCTTCTTGCAACTCATTGAGGTATTCAAGCAACAGATCATCAATGGGAGGCAATTGACTTTGCTCTTCAGGATCTTCAATTAAAGAAGGTTCAAACAGTATTAAATTTTCTGCATTTACTACTAAATAGATGTGCATGTATGCTGGCAGATCAAGGCGGAAAGCGTTCTCACCAATTTTCTCAAGTACCTTAAAAGGCCCATACCTTATTGGCTTCAGATTCTTTCCTTCACCTTGCATTCTATTCTTGTTGATATACAGCTAGACTTGATCACTAACTTGGAAGCTATGCTCCACTCAGTGTTTATCATGCCTTGCCTTGTATTTAGCTTGGCTCCTTTCTAGATGTTCCTGCACTACCTAGTGAATCTCTTAGATATGTTCAATGAATCTAGTTGCTTTGTCCACATCACTGTGTCCAGCAACTGCTATGTATTTTTCAAAGACAAAATCCAAGAGAGACCTTGGTATAAAACCAAAACAGGTCTCAAAATGAGATCTTTGTGTAGAAGAATGTTTAGCACGGTTGTAAGCATGTTGCACATAACATAAATGTTTTGGATTGAAGATTACTGTGGTGTGGTTTTTGAGAAGAGTTCGTATTTTCCACAGTGCTCATTTTTTATATGGTCGACGTTTCGAGTCTAAACCCAGACTCATCATCAGGACTATTGTACGGAGAAAAGAAGGAAAAGGGTTAGGTATAAATATGAAAGAGGTTAGATGTCCAATTAAAATGGTCGACTCACTGATTGTTATTAATAATTTTAATATTTTAATATTATTATTTAAACATTAACCTTCATTATTTTATATTACTGATAATTAACTTATTATTATTAATTAATATATATATTATTATTAATATTGTTGTTTTATTAATTA